>MU623412.1:0-180742 GCA_025201765.1 Daldinia sp. FL1419
ATTATTATTATTATTATTATTATTATTATTATTATTATTATTATTATTATTATTATTATTATTATTATTATTATTATTATTATTATTATTATTACTATTATTACTATTACCACCGCTTTACCTAAATTATAGTACAGGTATCCGGTCCATCTTTTGGTATTACTTATTTGTTCCAGGTAGGAACCGTGGTCCGGAGAAAACCTACCTGATACCTATTCGACCTAGCTCCGTTGCTGTAGCTTTGGCTACTTCCTGTGTTTCTATTGGAACTCACCATCCAATAGAAATGGTTTAAATACTGCGAACGCCCTTTGCTGTGTTATGAAACACGTTTCTTTTGCCCCGGTGATGGTCCGCTGCAGTTCCTTGTCTGATTCGGGCCCCAGCGAGATAGGCCCCCCCTCCTTAGTAGAGGGGTGGTCCAGAATTATATCCTGTCAAAAATAAGGTAATAGTTCCTATTTTTCGGTCGCATATTAAGTATGACGTCAAGGGTATTAATTGCCAACGTTTCCAATTTCTTTTTGTTGCTCTTGATATTTTAATTTATAAAGCTCAAGGTATTACATGTGGTGAAATAGTATTACATATTTCAAATAAGCAATTTATCCCAGGCCTTACGTATGTAGCTATTTTTAGCGTAAAAAGGCTTCAGGATTTGATATTTAGTACTCCTTTTGGATTAGATACCTTACAACTGGGGTATTGGAAAATTGGAAGATTGGTGCTCCCAGGATTGGTTGCATAGCACACGCCAACTAATTTAATAAATTTTTAATTTTAATTAATTTTAATTTGGCACTCTGTAATACGTGCCAATTCCAACTAAAATCGTTGCGTAGCATCGATTTTCAATTTATTAGCTAAGCCTTTGCTTGCAAAGTTTTCTTAGCTTAAATTGCTTGCAATTTTCAGAGTATTTTAAACACTAATATCGTGGCTTGGTTCAAAATTTCTTGAGGCATAACTCCATTCCTAATCCATCTCTCCACCAAATCCACCATTTTAAAAGCTTCAAGTGTGTTGGTGGATTAAGTGCACGGATTAAATCTAATGGAATGGAGTGGAATAGATTAGAGTGTGTAGCCCACTGGTGGATTAGCGTGGACTGGATCGCGACCCTGATCCTACTAGTTGATACTTTCGTCGTTAAATGGCCTCCGGCAATCAAGGCTGTATACACAATCAACCCTTCATGAAACCACGGGTACAGCAGGGCATGCACCTCATCTGCATCAGTCGGCGTTATTGCAGTAAAGAGTAGCCGTCATTTTCGCGATCCAGCTAACTCTTAACCCCGAAAAACAAGATGATGCGTCATGGTGAATTGTAATTCTGGTTCTTGGCATCTCGGTATTATGTTCCCCAGCTTCGTTTAAGCGGCTGGAGTTCTGGGCGAGGTAGATTTTGCTACGGTTACACTTGGCTGCCTTTCGTGTACAGCAGCCATCTGCAACCAGCCACCGCGGGAGGGTTACAATGCTAATTAGGTATATTATTGGGATTCTTATTATTGACCGCAAACTAATACCAGATGGATAAGTAGCTGTACTCTTCAATTACCCTTTAATGAATATTATATCTGTCTTAGATATTATTTTCCACCCCTCCTGGTCCTCATATTTTTCCAACGTGGCGAGAATCGAGTCAAAGGTGTTCCGATCCTGCCGATAGCTGCAGGAACGAATACCTAAAATAATTATGCAATGGGAAACAAGATGTCGACGTGCTTTGAAGTATTAAGGCGAAAAACCGGGTATAGTCCTGATATGTTATTGAGGTTGATTACATAGGTACCTAGGTACCTCTATATATATACTGTATACAATCAGACCTGTCTATAGCGAATCTGCTATGTAACAAATCCTTCATATAACGAATCTATTTCGCGGTTTTTCTATTTTTATATATGAAATAACGAAATTTTGCGTATAATGAAATTCGCTAATTACGGGGCCGAATCACCGCCTAATTCGTTATGAAAAGATGGAACTAGGCCAGGTGTAGTACAACGCTAGACCTGCCTCACCGACTTCATCTAAATGAACCTGTCTAAGGAAAGTAAGAGGATTTAATGTACAATCTGGGCTGGGAACCAAGTATTTTTACTTTTTTCATTGCTATTCATATGGGTGCTCATATAATATAATACTTTATACTTCAAGCTAATTAATTACGTCTAATACTTACCTAGGTATTCATCTATATTCACAGTTATTTATATGTATTATCTAGTAGGTATTATCTAATATTATCTAAGTTAATACTATCTAACCTAGTACTATCTAATATTAACAAATGTATTTTGATATCTGTAACTACCTAAGGTTAGGTAACTACAACTTCCCCGCCGGCGGATCTGTGCTAGCTTTCCCATGTTCGCATACTACCAATAAAGGTCCTTCTTGGCCATTTTCAGGCGCTGCCCTCATCTCTCCTCTTAGGGCACATAACTTGCGACCCGCGTGCAATATTTCGCACTTGATATCCACGGTAGTACCAACCGGGACCGGCCGCAAGTACGTGACGTTAAGGGTGCGGCTGACACCTGTATACTGCCAGAAGCCGGGCTTCGAGATAAGGTGGAGCGGTAGCGTAGTGCATACGTCGAAAATGGTTGAAGCGCATCCGCCGTGCAAATTACCAAGAGAGTTGCTATGGAAAGGTTGCACAGTAAGCCGGAAAGTTATTTTGGGATGGGGCGGAGATGACGAGTATGAAACAATAGACAGGTAAGGTGCTATTGTTGTCGCCCATTCCTATAATACGGTTAGTATGCAATTATACGTCCTATCTTTTCAACTTCGAGTTACGATATATATAACTGGACTACATTCAGATCTGGGCTAGAGGTTCGGTGTAAGTTATCACCTCTTTACATTTCAGTTCGCCTACTCCATCAATGCGGGGAAATTCTCCTTGTCATAGAGAGAAAATACCCATAAACTATCTAGATATGGCGATGTGCAACGTGAAAGAGTAGGTATAATCAATCTCACTGAAAGGTAGGCAAGCGTCGACGTAGATGACAACGTTTGCGGGGGTTAAGCTTACAAGATTTGCCGGATCCTGGGATTCGGAGGAAAATTTCAAATACGCTTCGACTTTCTCGATACCAACGAGGGGCTTGAGAGATTCTAGCAGGGCCAACCCCGAAGGCGTGCCGTTGTTGTTTGAAAATCTAGACATCGCTTAAAACGGGAGAGAAGGTGAATTCTGAGGACGTGTTGCCCATTGAGAGAGTTCAACTTCCAAGCTAATAAGCGGAAGTTAGTCACCCAGTCACCTCGGTAAATTGTCCATAAGATTGGCCACTAGCCAGAATAGGGAATGAGCCACAGTTTACCCAGGTAGGTACCGAAACGACGCCAGCATCAACATATTTAACGTATAATTTAACTATGTACGTACTGGAAAATCGAAGGATACGCGTATAATGTATTAGTATAACCAATCCTCTTATACCTTACCGACCGGGTTTTCCTTTATACGAAGTATAAAGTAATTTATAATCGTAAGTTCTACTGTTTTCATAGTTATATTATCTGTATAATAATCCCTAGCATTTCCCGTGTCAGTTTACATGGATAACTATAATCCGTACATATGACTTAAACCCAGAAGCTTGTTGGTGTGGCCGTGCCGACTTTGAAGTTTCCAAACATCTTCAGCTGGAGCATCCCTCTAGTCCAGATGATACCGCGGCAGAGTACCGAGAAGGTAATTGTTGCTTTTGCCGCTTCCTGCCGCTTTATTCTTACTACTATAGGGGCAAAATTTCAAAAAGATGCACATATTATATCGACTTTTCTTTGACTCCGCTGCCGTTTCATAGCAACTTCGGTGTTTTCTCTACAGCCCTTGTTGTCCAAGTGGCGATCAGCTATATATGCCTACTCTCCAAGAGTCACGCATCGCTATCTATAGTAAGTATCGTGGCGAATGGAACGGAGAGGATTGATATGGAATGAATCGCACATGCGAAGATACAAGGTGAGCAGGAAGAAAAGAACACACATCTAATAGACTAATATATCCCGTGGGTGGCAGGAATAGAAGAGGCTACCACTTACACAAGGTTGTTCCTACGCCACGGTCGAATGACCTAGATCGTATAATGTCGAGGAGATATCAACACCGGGGTTGTAGTCGAATGCCATGTTAAAACATGAATGACGAGGTAAAAGTAAGATTTGAGTATTGGTAAAGAAGCAAAGGTGGCGGTAGGGGGTAGGTGCACGTCAGGTATTACTCCGTCCGGGGGATAAGATAGAGGATTGGAGTTAGGTACGGAGATCTTCCCAATGCTAGGTAGCTGATTACTTGATGACTAAAGTGCCATTTGCTTAATTGAACCGCAAATATCTCGAATGATAGTACCTTATTCTTATCGAGGAGCTCTGGAATGATTGTCATTATGGCCTTTGAGAGGGCATTATTTCATTGCTACCCCACAAACCTACTTTTGGGATATATTGTGTTAATCGCAATGTATTTCGATATATCGTTTTTTTGAGGCTCAAATATCACTAATTGGGAGTCAAGAACTTGTGATATAGGGAGTAAAATAAATATGCAATCGTTGAATAAAAACATGTCGTCAAAGAATAAAGAAATAAGAAATGCCTTTAGCTTCGAAATATTAAAGGTACCTAGGTAGCTATAAGCAATAACTAACCTAGGTACTGTAGGTGTGTGACGTTACTAATAAATCAGATATCGTGGCCGCTTAGATAATCTCTCATTCCATTGCGGGAAGCTTAGGCGCATAGTGGTCCGAGCATAGATATCACAGATAACACATACTTAACACAGTTGCTAGTACAGCTTTCAGGGGAAGTTTTGACCTAGCCTTGTGTGGTAGGTACATGTATGATTGGTCGGATCAGTAGTGGTTCGGGGCGGCAATGACCTAATCTAGCACAAGATTGGGGGAATACGTACCCAAAGTTATGTGCCCAGGAGTACGTACTGCCTTTTCTCTTCGTACAGCAAGCCGACTTGGATCTAACAGCTTTCCAAATCCATCACGTCTCGGAATTCTCAACTTCCACCATCTATACAGACGATAACAAAAAAAAGACGGGATTATCCCATCACGCGTTACGGCACCGACCGAAATCGCCTCGCCGAGAAGTTCGCCAAACTGCACTGCGACGCATTTATTTTGGGTCTAACAATTTGTACTATCTTGATTCTCTTCGCTCATTACTGGTCTTGTTTAATTCTTTTTTTTCTCTTCTTCTTCTTTTATTCTAATTCTCTTCGGCTGAGCTTAAGCTCCTTTCGAGCATCTGCAACTGCCATTTCATACGACCATTTATTGCTTCGCAAACGAGAAACGTATTTGTTACGCTGACGATCCGCCCCATTCTACTTATGAGACGTTGGGCCAATTGATTTCCCCACCGTCGCATCTTCGACATAAAGCCATAACTCGTGGAGGGCATTTGCAACGCAGATGCGCATGTTGAAGAGTTGATCTCAAACTGAACGGCGAAGACGGTTGTGAGGGCTAAGCACCGTCAATTCGGCGACCCAGGCACTCACCTCTCCATGAGTTGGCAACAGGTCTCCGCTATGGGAAACGGTGGGAATGGATCTGGTATGCCGGGCGCCGGTGGTCTCGGCGGCGGCCAAGAGCTCTCCGGCGGAGGAATTCCTGGTAATCCGTCAAATCAGCCGCATGCTACCGAGTACACATTACAAGGTATGCTTGATCCACGTTCGATTTGTTTTTAATATACATTGCGGCTAATTGGTATGCGCTTGAAAAAATAGGTGTTATGCGCTTCCTTCAGACCGAGTGGCATCGGCACGAGCGAGACAGAAACGCTTGGGAGATTGAACGTCAGGAGATGAAGAGTAGAATAGCTGCTCTTGAAGGTTCGGCTAGAAGAGCAGATGCTACACAGAAGGCGTTGAAAAGATATGTTACTATCCTCGAGAAGAAGGTTAAAGATCAAGCTGCCAAGCTGAAAGCTTCCGGCACTTCTACTACGGATCATTCCGTAAAACAACCTCAAAAGGTCGACAGGGCCGCCTTGATACAGGAGAAACTTAAATGTACGTATCAAATAAAAGATCCTGTTTCTGTACAGTACTGACTTAATCTCTAGCATCGGATGAGAGACCGAAAGAGTCGATACCCGGCTTGGAGGGTCTCGTAGGTGAGCGCGTACAGGAGGACGAGGAGCGCGACAATTTAAGGGCTTTTCTGGACCAGTGTCAAGCCGAATTCACTTATCTAATGGTTTCACCCGCTAATCCTATGCCTCCTCGAGAATCCCCGCCCTTACCCATGATGGATGACTTGAGAGAAGGAGACTTTGGATTGCCCATTTCCCAACAGCCGCTCGATACCGCTTTCCAGGCGTTGAGACTCAGCCAGAATTATGTGAGGGACCCGGCTCGACAAGGCGCTGTAAACACAAATAATCACCATGGACAGAGAATGTCTCATAGTGGCAACTTGCCGATGTCAGAGAACGCGAACTTGCAATCTGCCCCTATGGTTCGGTCAGGGGAGGGTGCGGTTCCGATGTACTCACATCCCAACGAATGGCCACCCTCCGGTCAACCAGGTGCTCGTACGCAAGAGGATATGAACGCAAAGCCAAACCATCTTAACAAACCCCCGCGTTCTGAGTTCAGCGAAAACCCGCTTGAGAAGCGGGCACCAATTGATGGGGATGGCTGGGATTTTGGCGAAGGAACTTTCCCTGACTCGGCCGCGGCGCAGCAATTACAACCCCTGACACATCGGCCGGACACCGACGCATTTCCTAATGCTGATAGCGTACCCCATTCTCCTAATCGTGGCCTTAATTCTCATAGGCGGAAGACGTCTATGTCTCGTAGGAAAAGTGCTGAGCAAGAGCTTTCTCTCAACGGTATGGCGCAGAAATCTGAGAGTGGCAGCTTCAAGTTGCGATACGGACTACGTGGCCATCTTAATACTGTCCGAACTGTGATATTTTCTGGGGGTGGAAGTCCTGGAGAGCCGGAGATATGCACAGCCGGTGATGATGGACTAATCAAGCGTTTCCATATTCCGCGCGAAAATCCAAGCCATATTGGTACCATATCATCTGACCTTGATGTGCCGGCCGATTTCACCCATCGTGGGCACACCGGTGCTGTTTTATCATTAACGTCTTGGTCACCTTCCCCTAACTTTTCAACCGGCGGCCGTGCTCAAGGTGACGGATGGATATTTTCTGGTGGTCAGGATGCAACTATCAGAGTATGGGAACGAGGCAGAGTTGACCCGAAAGCTACACTTGATGGACATAGCGACGCCGTCTGGGCTATATGCGTACTTCCTGCGACTCTTGGTGCCGTCTTTGGTCAAGCAAATTCATATGGTACCCCGGACCGCATTCTGGTTGTCTCTGGAGCAGCCGACGGTGCTGTGAAGATCTGGGCCGTTAGTGCACCACCGCAACTAACCTCACCTCAGCCAGGGCCGCCTAGACGCACCACCGGAAGTGGCCGAATCAGGGGTAATTCTATGAGCTCCGGGTCTCAGTTTCCAAGCTCGCCTCAACCTAATACGGCCTCGAACTCACCGTTCCATTATACATTAATACATGACATTCGCCGCTCTAACGGATCTCGGGCATCGCCAACATGTATTACACCATTGTCAGCCAGTGGAGAAGCCTTCGTGGTTAGCTATTCGGACGCTGCTATTATCGTGTTCGATACGAGATCTGGTGAGGAAATCGGCTCTATGGCTAGCCTTGAAACGTACGACAATACTATCAACACAAGTGTCAACGCTGTTGTCGCAACCACAGCCGGCCTTGATCAAAGTTCCGGACCGGGTCTTAACGACGAAGACACCAGTGGCCCAACCGGTGGTACGGGTACAGCCGGTAGCGGGATTGAAGGGGTTATTATATCAGGACACGAAGACCGCTTTATAAGGTTCTTTGATGCCAACAGCGGTAAGTTCCCAGACAAAATATTTTAATTATGCATATCGCTAATTTTCAAAGGTCAATGTACATATAACATGCTCGCCCACCCTGCGTCAATATCATCCTTGTCCCTCAGTCCTGATGGTCGCGAGCTCGTATCTGCTGGACACGATGCAAGCCTCCGATTCTGGTCGTTAGAAAAACGAACATGTACCCAAGAGATTACTAGCCATCGAATCATGAGAGGAGAGGGCGTATGCGCCGTTGTCTGGAGCCATGATAGCCGATGGGTCGTCAGTGGCGGAGGAGATGGAGTCGTCAAGGTCTTTGCACGGTAACGTTTATAACTGCAAGGTGTTCACGGGGAATATGCAAGGGAATTTTTGGTAATGGCATGCAACTCGGCCGAGGATTTGGCGGAGCTATTCTTCATCAGAACGAAAATTTAACGCTAGACGGACGAATTTTATCGTGGTGTTCCCGACTATCACTCAAGTCGCATCCACAGCATTGGAGGGGCCGATTAATGCACGGTTGGTAAGGGTTCACGTTCGAGTCTATGGTTAGGAGGCTCATGTATAAAAGGTTTACGCAACTTCAGAATAATGAGGGCGCGGCGTTTGTGCCCAATAAGCCGTAGGATTGATCCAGACCTATTCCTCAGCGCTGCGCCCAGGATAACAAGCAGTCCATCCGAGATGTGATTGACGAGTCGAAGGAGGTGGGGCCTATGATTGGCGCAGGGGTTTGCGGTATTAAGAGCCGCAGAATTCTTGATGATTCTTGACGATGTAGATATAGGCATCACTTGCTATTGCTACTACTATTTGCGAAGCGCAGCACGCTTTAAGAACTTAAGAGAATCGTATCGCATTCTAGCTATGCATAGAAATTCGCTCTTGTTTTAATCTTGTATGTTATGTCAAGATATCTCTCTTCGCGATTAATGAGTACTGAGTGAGTACTATATACATACCTCTCAATAGGGGTTCTGCAATAATAGAAGCCGCAATTGTGTTACATGTGATTTCCACTAAATAAGCTTAGCCCCCTAAGCCGTTAGCCCTGCACTACAACGCACTTTATACATAAAGCAAAGTTACAAGTGGTACCTTCACCCAATGAGAAATCCAAATCCGAATTGGTGTAGTGGCTAACATTTGACGCTCTCAAGGTTCCTTGATCTTGGAAGCACCGTCAAGCCCGGGGTTCGATTCCCCGATTCGGAGATTAGTTTTTTTTTTTACAATTTTTTGTAAATGCATTATATCCCATGTATATCTCTATAAAATTATTTTCTCTCCTCAAGGTCTGTTTGATTTCGGAAGGATCTTATCCTCACTCATCTAAGTGCCCAATATTATTACAGTTGGTGGTACCCTTGTCATCGTTATTTACGGTTTTTTCCCCCAGAGGTGCATAAATCTGCCGTATCTTAGCTTAAGCGGGGCGTATCCATACCAACCGTAATAACATCTTCATCTAAGGTAACCAGATCACTCAGATTTGGCAGGTGCCTATGCTCTTACATGTGACATGCATATGTGGTGATGCTACGGGAGCAACCCGGAAGAAAAACGGGCAACGTTGGGTATAAACGCGCAACGTTGGGTATAAACGCGCTGTCCTTAAATTCCGGTCCCGTATGGATAATTCTGTTGTTCTACCACACTCGGATACATATATTTCCTTTGCACAAGCGCACTCTATCTAGCCTGGTTCAGTCGTATCTTGGCTTGCTGTATGACCACAGATACGCTGCATGACGGCATGTATTCTGCAAGGCATCCCGGTATCATCCGCTCGGTACTGACTAGTTACAGGTATCTGCCTGCTTTCATATATATCTAGTCAAGTGCATAGGGGGCCTCTGATCCGTCCACACTTCCATACGCGGTAGCTAACATATCTCCGTTCTGTCCGCGATCCCCCTACTCAGATTGCTCAACCAGAAAAAAAAAAAGAAAAAAAAAAAAAGGAAAGAGAATTACGATCTTGTGCGACCAGGGGGGTATCATGGCATGCAAGCATGGTCCAATCTCTAAAACGGGGAAGAACAACAAAAGAAATAAGGTAAAAGCACAAGACGCGAAACGCCCGCCCATGATATCAACGCAAGAAGCTGCCAGCCGCTCAAGGTAATAATGCTCCCATGTCCATCAATCAACTACCAGTCACCTACCACTTATTCTGCGCCAGGAAAGACAGTGTGCCGTTATTTTGGCTTTCTCTCTTTTTTCGCCCCATTCCCTTTCTTCTTTGGCCATATTCTTCTTTTATGATCGTATGTATACCTTCTTATGTCATTTGGCATTGCTGTTGCTGGTTCCCTTCATCCCAGCCCGAATGTTGTTTCTTCTTCTGCTGGTGTCCGCGCAGGCATGGCACTGCCTTCTTCTGCTTCTTCTCCAACCGCGTCCAAAATATTTAACCCAGTAACGCTACCGCTCTCGCTCTCAGCCAGCACTATGGGACTCGGAGCCGCGGAGACACTAGTTTCGGTGATGAGCGCGGGTACTGACGCGCCTTTTTGCAACTTCTGTTCAGCACGGCGTTTCGCGCTGCGTTCTTCGCGTTCTCTTGCCATCTGCTTGTCTGCCTCGATGGCTTTATTTCGGCGTTCCTCAACGTCCTCACGGCGGACGACGCGGCGCAAACCCTCGGAGGCCTGTATTAGGCCGTCGATGCTAATGGCGTGGTTGGTCATCTGATGATTGATGTAGGTGTAAACAGTAGCAGGCGTATCGCACTGTAAAAGCTGGCGTTCGTTGAGCTTCAATAATGCCAACGCGACTTGGAATAGGAATGTGCTGCCATCGTTGATACACAGCACCACATCCCACACGCGGAATAATGCTTCAGCTGATAGACAGTCAGTGAAAACGCTCAGGAACCATTGGAACGTCAGTGCCTCTAGTTCGATGCTCAGTGCGTCAAGGTGCGATGATAACTTTGGTAAGACCTCGCTTACGTATTGTCGTAGTACGTGTTGGTCTGCGCGCGAAGCCATTAAGCTATGATCATAATATCCTTGAGGTAGGATACGCTCAATAATCGATACAAAAACCCAGAAAGCATCCTCGGCAGACGGCATGATGAGCAGTAAGTTAGCAGCGATGAGGTTCATGCCTTGGCAATATCCGACTTCCGGGTTGTGTCTAGCATATGCCCGGAGGACTTCATTGAGCTTGGCGACACCGGGTCCCTTACGGAAGAATATATTGTCGGTAAGCGTACGATTTATATCCATCTCAATTTGAGAAATAACAACAGCATCATCATGCTCACTAGGACGCGAGATGAGATCTCTGTAATAGCCGGGAGTCCGTCTAGAAAGGGCACCGGAGCATTCTGCCCAGATCTTGGGGCGATTTGCCACGGGGATACCGCCAAGCACCAGGTTCCTGAACTCATTCCATTTAGCACGCCCAACTTTTCCCTTGACTCCAAGATCTGCGATACCGATAGTCTCGCCATCGGTAAGCTTAGCTTCGGGAATCATGACGGGGGCCGTCTGGAAACGAGCTTCTGCTGCGGCTGCGGCGGTGGCAGCCGCAGCTTCGCCCTCGCGTCGGCGCTCGGCACGCACTTTTCTTAAAAATTCGTTCCAACGTACCGACTTTTCTCTTTGTAGCGCGTCATGAACGTCACTCAATTGCTTTAGTAGAAGTTTGACTGGTTCAACATCCTCATGGACCAGCGTAACCGAGGCTGATTCTTCCTCCGATTTTGCTGGGCTTATTTCCCTATCCAAAGCCGCAGTTGTAGTGCTCGCAGGTGGGATAAACCCGCGATCATCTGTATTAATCAGTGCTGGGGATTTAGATCCACTCCCCTCGAGCACTTCTATGTTCGGAGCTGTTATGGATGGGGTGTGTGATAGAAGCTCCGTAGGGAAAGTAGCAATCTTAAGATAATCTTGCCATCGCTTCGTCCTGCCTTGATCAACAAGGCCTTCAACCGAGGTTGGGCTCTCTGGGCGATCGTCGCTCCTGGCATCCCCACTAGAACTTGTATCATCATCGAGTAGGCTAGAAGAAAGGTTAGATCTCCCACTAGAAAGCATTTCATGTCCATTCTTCATCCGCGAAGCTACTTTGGCAGCTTCGCGCTGTCTTTTCTTCCGGCGCTGATCGTAAATAAAGCCAAATCGATCGATCAAGTACTCTCCGTCGTTAAAATTATTATAAAGTTGCGATAATGCTGGTGGTTGGCCTTCAGGAGAAAATATAGTATCCATCTCGAGCGGACCAAAGTTATCCGACCTTGTTGCTGACGGGCTTTCTGGATTTGCGCCCACGCTTTCCCACCTTTCACGCGGCCTCGAAAACTGTAGATTGCCGGGTTTGGGTGTTGCTCGTCGCATGGACATCAGTGCCTTAGGGCCTCCTTGCGTGGAAGCAGCTCTATTAGAGGCACCCGTCCTGATACTAGCATTTGAAGACGACCTCACAGAACCGGCCTGGTCCGCCGAATTCGATCTTCCTCTAGTAGATTCGGAGTCGCGGATTGAAGAACCCTTCCCGGCCACTAGTTGCAAGGCCATACTGGCAAAAGATGACGAGGGCTTTCTGTTCGTAGGCCCAGAGTAAATGCTAGAAGCACGACTTGAGCCTTGTGCAGACTCGGCATCTGGCGGGATGAAGAGATCTTCCTGGATGGGAGGACGGCGGTCTCCCGGGGTCGATGCGCGGATGGCAGTCTTTGCGCCCTCTTCGTTAATGCTCGCTGCTCTGCTAGCTTTTCTACTTCCACCACCCCATAGATATTCTTTCCAGGCTTTCATGGTACCTTTACCAACGGTACTACTGTCTCTCGGCGTGGATATGGCGCTGGCTCGAACTGTGCTATCATCTACATCGTTTATTCCTAGCGCTTTATAGGTCATTGAATCACGCATTGCATCGCTCATCATGCCGGAGACATCCCCATTCGTAGCACATTTGATTTTGTCTTGGGCCTGAAGTTCTGCCTCCACCGAACGAAGCTTTGTTTCCAGGTCTAAGCTTGACAAACCAAACCCGCGTATTATTTTCCTTAGTGCTCGTTCTCTTTCGTCCGCCCTTCTTCTCAGTCGCGAAATTTCCATATCGCGGTGTGCCAGGTCTTCGGCGACCTGGCGCACGAGGTTAACAGCTCCATGCTTTGCGATTAGGTGGTTTATATGATCGTCGTTGGCGTGATGAAGGGCACCGGGTATCTTATATGCTGTCATGGGAGCATCGTCAAACAGCGCATCGCGCGCCGTCTTCTGAGCCCCGCTCGAAGTCAAACTTTCAACGATAGGCGTCTTAATAGGAGCTACGGTAGGTTTCCTATCTGTATTTACCGTAGAGTTATTCGTATCGGCGGTTGCGAAGGATGGCTCGTCGAGTGGGGATTGGGGAGAAAATGAGGGGAATGACGTGAGAGACTTGTCAGAGGCGGCGATAGACGATGCTGAACTTGAAGGCTGCGAGATTAGCTTCCTTTGTTTCGACTTTGCGCGCGTCGAGTGGCTTCGGGATATTTTGGCCGAGGCTGAGGCTGCAGAGAGTTGTGACGTCGATCGCTCCAGGGGCGCATTTGACTCGGAATCCATGTTGACTTCTTAGGAATCATGGTCAAGCTCGAGGACTTGTGTGTATATAGGTTCTTAACCTTTTCGACGATACTCTTTATTTTCTTTTTACTCGTTGGCGATTGACCTTGGAAAGCCAAGATGGAGGTTCTAGTCAACTGCTAGGCATGGGGTCGTTAGTTGTTAAGGTTAGGTAGAAATTCAACAATTGAAAAAAGGTAAAAAGGTGATGATGTACTCGTGATGGTACGGGAAAATATGGGTTTATGACTTTATGGTTTATGCAAGTCTAGAGAATGCCGCTACGTTACGAGGTACCTAAGGGATCGTACGAAGGCCTTGGGTACCTACTACATAGGTACATGTGGGTGGGTACCTACCTTGTGTATGGGAAATTTATGGGGATAATGCAAGTGGCATGTTCGGCATGCTCTAATATTAATTATTATTACAGAACCATTATTGCGGATTCCATCCTTCCAACTTTGCTTTTGTTACACACTAACATATTGGTACCTTCTACTATCTCACTCATTCCACTTAATAGGTTGTTCCCATAATTTCCCTGTCATTACTTGCAACACTATCCCTTATCCCTTATCAGTCATTATCGTTCTTTCTTTAAATCCAACAATTAGCCGAAATCCCTCCGTCGCATCATAACAAATTATATAAACATCTTCTTAAACACATAGATCTTCATACATGCATATTCGAATAGGGGTTTATCTCCCCCTTTTCCCTTCGACGCCCGCAATATCACGTTAGATAGGTCTTCGACTCGAATATACCATATGAATATTCTCATGCTATGCCTACGCTAGTTCAACTATACTATCTGCTCTGTGATAACATGCTCGCTACAACTAAACCTTCTATCAATTATCAAGCTCATCCTCCCTGATAACGGCTACCTCTTCAGCAGCTGGAGTCCAATATCCGATATTTGTATACCAAGAAGCAGCAACTGCCTAGCCAGATATTCTGTGGTATTCCCGTTCATTGTTTCATTCTGTTGGCCCTGGCTATTCGGGAGATATGAGACATTCTGGGAATTCTGGGGGTTTTGAGGATTCTGGGGGTTTTGAGGATTCTGGGGATTTTGAGGATTCTGCTGATTTTGAGGATTCCGGGGGTATTGGAAGTACTGGGGGTTCTGAGGATTTTGGGGATTCTGGGGATTTTGGGGATTTTGGGGATTTTGAGGATTCTGGGGATTCTGCTGATTTTGAGGATTCTGGGGGTATTGGAAGTACTGGGGGTTCTGGGGGTTCTGGGGATTTCGAGGATTCTGCTGATTTTGAGGATTCTGGGGATTCTGGGGATTCTGATGATTCTGAGGATTCTGGGGGTATTGGAAGTACTGGGGGTTCTGAGGATTCTGAGGATTCTGGAGATTTTGGAGATTTTGGAGATTTTGAGGATTCAGGGGATTCTGATGATTCTGGAAGTACTGGGGATTCTGGAGGTGTTGGAAATTCTGGAGGTATTGGAAATTCTGGGGGTATTGGAAATTCTGGGGGTTCTGCTGGGGGTCATTTCCCCGTCCCGAACGATTCCCGTATGGAACATTTTCGCCGGTTCCCTGGCTACCACCCTGGCTTTCCCGGCCGGCATGACCCGTCCAAGATCTACCGCCCCTACCCCGGACCTCGGGGGGCATTTGATGTGAGAAAGAAGTCCCTAGTGAATTATATCCGAAGGATTGTGATGGTAGCCGCTGTTGGTGATGTTGACCATTCTCACTAGTTCCACCCCGCTGGTTGCGATTAGAATCAGGGATCTGGGGCGGCTGTATAGTTGATGCTGGTTGTGGCTCTAAAATAATAGGCGCAGAAGGCTTGGGCGGTTGGCTAGACCGCAACTCGCTCTTATGTTTATTCGCCTTCTTAGGCTTCTCGTGGCGCTGATGCCGTAGTGTTTGCGGATATCGTTCTTTATGAAGTGGAACAATCGTGTTGACTGACGATGTTGACTGAGCCTCCCTTTTGGATATTTTGGAAGGCTTTATTGGGACCTGGGGTATCTCAAGCACCTGAAGTGCTTGAGGCCCCTGGGATGGTTGAGATTCTTCAGACGGTCGAAATTTGGGTTTTTCACTGAACTCCAATTCAGTAAGAACTGGGCGTATAGGACTTGGCCGTTCCCCGAGCTGCAGTGGAGATCTGGGAGGTGATGGCTGCTTGTCGGATTGTTTTGGCGAGAATGAGAGCTCGGGAGGCTTTACTCGATGGGAAGGTACAAGTTGGAGATCTAGTTCTTCTTTAGATTCTATTTCGTATTTTACACTGCAAGGCGTGTCTCCAACGTTTTCGAAATGCCCTTCTGGTCCCGAAATTCTTTCGGTAAAACTTGGAGGTGCGGAGCTTGGTCGCCCACAAAATTGCTGAGGTTGGGACGGTGATAGTTGCTTGTTAGGCTCGGATCGTGTGGGCGAAGTTGAAATTTCAGGGGGTTTAAATCGATAGAAAGATGAAACTTGAGGATCTAGTTCTTCCCCAAATTCGATCTCGTATTGTGCAGCGCTGGGGGTGTCCCCAATGTCTTCCACATATCCTTCTGGCCCTATATTTTTCCCGATGGCCACGCTTCCTGTTTCTAACCCTATGTCTACTGAGCAGGTGTTTACGCTTGCGCTGCCAGTACTCTGGTCAAACTGGGATTCTGCTACTTCCGGTAGTTCGGCCTCATGGCTGATTTCTTGATCTAGAGACAAAATTGATTCGTCGCCACCTTCGTGGCTTACTAGAGACTTGCTTGTTTCCGTATCTCTAGCTTTTTGTGGTTCCTGCTTGATACTTTCAGAGTCGTCATCTCCCCTTCTAGTTTGGACCTCGCTAGGACTAGCTACTCCATGTACTTGGGTTACAAGGTGATGATGTTCCTCAACTTCTTCGCCTTCCCTAGTTTCGTTATTCGCATGCTTCTCCTTGGAAATCTGTGTTTTCCTAGCCTCCTTGAACTTCTTCTCCTGGGCCTTTTCTTGCCGTCTTCTCCTCGCTTCCTTGAGCTCTTGTTTAAATCGTTCCATCCTTTTCCTATTCTCCCATTCTTTCTGGACTCTCCTCTTTTTCCTCCCCCTTTTCCTAGCATTTCTTTCTTTCCTTGTACTTTCAATTGCAATTGCAATTGCAATTACCTCTTCCTTTCCCATGGACTTAACTAACGAGTTAGTGCTCTTGCCATAACTTTTAGGAGATATCATAATTCTCTTAACGGGCTCTTGTGTTGCTTCTTCTTCCGCTCCCTGTGTCGTATATTCCTTGGAATACCCGAGTTCGGGAGTGTCGGAATCCTTTTTATTATATATATCTATCTCAGCCGTGATAAAAGACTCGGAGTCACTGCTCGCTTCGGATGGGGTATTCTTGGGATCGGACTCGTTATCGGTAGCAAGTTCAAGATTGACTTGTGTGGGACCAGCCAATTGTACTTCATCGTGATTTGGACTCGTGGATATACTATCGCGAGCAACCCCGCTATCTTCCTATGGTATTCTAGTCGTGGCTCTCTCTGTATCTCTCGTATCTAAAGTTGCTTCCATACTCATAGATCCTGATGGGGACTGGGTCCCGATTTCGGTATTTCGTTGAGTCTTTGCTTCGTTTCCTTCTGGCACTACCGTCGCTCCTGGCTCGTCTGGCTCATCTGCTACCACCACGGCTGGGATGTCTGGATTTTGGCCGCCGTGTCCTACAACTCGCGTACTCGACGATGAGGTACCATTATCTGGAGGTACATCTTGGGATGCATTTCGATCTAAAGGATAGGTCGTACTCGAAACATCCCTATTTGTAGGCTCATCTACACTTGATTTATCCTTACGCTTCTTGGGATTTTTGGACTTCTTGGACTTTTTAGACTTTTTAGGAACAACGTCCTTGCAACCCGGCTGGTTCGATGTCTTCGGGATCGCTTCTTCGTCTAGCTGCTTAAGCTGAGCAGTCTGCAATGATTCTGACTGAGGGTCTTCTGGTAGATTAAGTAGGTCATGTAGCGATTGAAAAGGTTCAATTCCCCCTTCAGGGGGCCGGTCCAGGCTTAATTTCCAGCCCGTTGCTATATGTCCGCTTATATTGGATATCACGATTTCTTGATCATTGCTTGCCTCTTCTGTGCCATCCTCTAGCTTTGTCGCTCTTATCTGGGGGAAACCCTGCTGTTTACTATCTTGGGGGGTACTATCGGCCTCATTTAACCGTCCGACGTTTTTCTGATTTTCTTCAACCCCCCCGCAAATCTTACGGAGCCATGGTTGCGGTATTAATAACATGTTGTAGAAAGCGGCACCATCACGGTCGAGCTGTGCAACCGTTGCCAACGACTTTCTTCCGGCATTCTTGCGCTTTATGTTGCTGCCTGTTGGTGTAGGGTTGGAGGGTTGACAATCATCATTCGAGAGCATTGACGGTGACTCCATTATTTAAATAGAGATCTGAATCTTTCAGTTTGATTTTGAACTTAAGAATGGGGACATAGGTTATAGATGCTATTCGTTGCTGAAGCTGGCGCCCGCTGTAATTGATGGCTAATAATGATGTGGAACATTTCATGAATTAACGTGTTGATTATTTCGCTGAAGTAATACCTAGGTTAAGCAGGAAGCAAGACGTGTGTCGTTGGCGTAGGCCGTACAAGATGACGGGAGGATAATATAATATTGTTGTGATATAGGCTCTGAGAAGGACATTGTCGGTAAGATTGAATAGTTTAATCAAGATTCGAAAGGACAAGCCGGGATCGTGAAATTATTTTATCTATTATATTGGAGTATGGATATTACTTGATAAGATTGGCTTCTTAGAAATTGAGGTCGTTCAACGACTTTTGGTTTGTTGGCCTAAACTATAAGTAAACTGTTGAGTGGCTACCCCCTTAAGATGATATATGCCAAGATTGAACGGACATATGGCGTATGGAAGTTGAGTTCAGGTAATGTACCTACCTAATCTAGGTAGGTAGGTAGGTACCTGGGTAGGTATAATCAATCGGTTGCGTGACAATGTTTTCTAATATTAACCACCTAACCTTGGGTAACTAAACTATCTACTAGGTACCTGCCTACCTACCTACCTACCTACTGTACCTAGGTACGGATGCCAAATAATGCCAACATGTATATGATATTTTGGTAAAATGATGTGTTAAGAAGCAGTGTAGAACGCCGAAGAATATTCTGAGCAGGAGACCTCCGAGGATTTTAGATGACGTGGACTGTCGAATCTGGGTAGGACATCGTCTAATGTTATGGTAGCCGTCTATCTAGGCAAGGTTGTGTTTGCGAATATATCGCATCGGTATATGTAAAAGAGAGAGCTGAGTTGACATGGAACCCGGATATCACATATATGGCTCGTGCCGATCCCGTCCTGCATAAGATCTAACCTTAGAGATCTCGGTAGCACTGATTAAGTACACCGAATTTGCATGAGAGAAGATAAATTCTGTGCGTTGTATTTTTCGCAAAGCAATTACGTCCGAATTGGCGCAAAAATAATGGGCAACAAATTGGTCACGTCGCTATGCGAATCAATTTGAGAATAATTTGGAGTGGGAGGTAGGGAGGCCTTACTATGAGGTACCTAGGTACCTAAGGTTAGATAGGCAGATAGGTACCTAACCACCTAACCTAGGCGCCTACTTAGGTATACCTTTACCTATAATGTAAGCATTAGGACGCTACCTACAGTACGGTTGGATCCGCGACTAACGATGCTATTAATTTTTTCCTATTCGCTAATCGTCCCTGTTGATCCATGCTGATCCATGCTGATCTATGCTAGCTGAAACGATTGAGCTACCCAATTCTTTTTACCAAGCTTTCTTGCCAAGAATTGGCAACCTGAAGTTGGGTCTTTATTCTTTCATACATCCTAACTTTAGTCCATCGAATAATTATGTACCTACATATGGACTCCGAAGATCCCATCGTTCCTTGTTCCTCGTTCCCTGTTTATCTTGTCAGTCCTATCTTTGTTTGTCCATTCGGGTCCCTAGGTCTTCTCCCGATATGACAACGCCTATTTGTACTGAAGTCCTATAGGCGGGTTTAAAACTTATTTAATTTATAAATCTCACGCTTCGTAACCCATTCATCATTCGTCTGCTCACGTTCACCGTTTTGCTCATTACGTACTTGAGTAGCATGAATGTACAAAAAGGGGGACTACCGAAAGACCCGTTGGATCGATCGTGTTCACCGCCACGCCCCCCTCCCCCCCATCAACAGACTAGGTAGGTTAGGCACGTCATTCGTGGTTGTTGAAGAATAGACTCAGGTCTAAGCCAAGGGTACTTCCTAGAAATCCACTGGCTTTACATACGACGACGTACTGTACTGCGTAATTCCTAATGTATACACATGTGCTGCCTGCCTCGTTGGTAAGTTGACAAGTTATCTTGACTGGCAACTTGCACGGCATGAAATACATATTTTGGTATAGGCTACCCCGCATGATACATCCTATTTCATCTCATCCCTGCTTCCATGCTTCCATGCTGCTGCCGCCTATGCCGCATAGAGACCGCAGGACACTCTTGTACTACACTATGTAACCCGTAGAGAGATGCCTCCTTGGAACGTGGGGCCATGCAATTGGAGAGTTCCACGCTTCTTGGACATATGAAGGAGGTATATAAAGATAGATGACTGTCTTACTGCCGCCCCCTTGCTTCTTTGAATTCGTTCTGAATCTCTTCTGAATCTCTTCTCCTCTACCTGTGTAAAACAAGCTTTCAACACTCCCAACCGAAACCCATCTCTACCTACATAAAATGGTGCACCTTGCTAAGGTACCTGCTGACGGGGAAATCGGCAACTTGCCGGAGGCTGTCAAGAAAATCAGCTTGCGGCTTAGTAACGACGATGACAGCTACACGACAAGTGTCTATGGCTCCAAATTTGCCGCCGAAGACCTCCCTAAGCACGAGATGCCCGAGGGTGAAATGCCCAAGGAAATTGCCTACCGCATGATTAAGGACGAGCTGAGCTTAGACGGCAACCCAATGCTCAAGTAAGTAGAGAGCTGCACCTACATATCAAATCTCCTGATCGTGATCCGACGTGGCACTTTGGAATTTTCTGGAAAACGAGGCGAAAGTGGGCAGACGAGCTGACAGTATGGTTTTCTCCAATAGCCTTGCCTCATTCGTTACCACTTACATGGTACGTTCTCCATCGAAGCCCGACTTGGCTCTCGGCACTTGTGGCGAGGTTACATCGCATGGAAAACTGCTGACCCTACGGACTATGTAGGAGGAAGAGGCTGAAAAGCTCATGGCTGAAAGCTTCTCCAAGAACTTCATCGATTACGAGGAGTACCCCCAGTCGGCCGATATCCAGAATAGATGTGTGTCCATGATCGGTCGGCTTTTCAATGCGCCTACAGAGCATGAAGAAGGGGGCGGTGCCGTCGGGACCTCGTGTGTTGGTTCCTCAGAGGCCATCATGCTGGCTGTATTAGCCATGAAAAAGAGGTGGAAGAACAGGCGCATAGCCGAGGGCAAGTCCACAGACAAGCCTAATCTCGTCATGTCCTCTGCAGTACAGGTCTGCTGGGAGAAGGCAACGCGCTACTTCGAGGTCGAAGAGAAGCTGGTCTACTGCACACCTGACCGTTACGTTATTGATCCCAAGGAGACAGTCGATCTAGTCGATGAGAATACCATCGGCATTTGCGCTATCCTGGGCACCACCTATACTGGCGAGTACGAGGACGTTAAGAGCGTCAACGACTTAATAGTAGAAAGGGGCCTGGATATCCCGATTCACGTCGACGCTGCTAGTGGCGGTTTTGTTGCACCTTTCGTGGTTCCAGATTTAGAATGGGATTTTAGACTCGAAAAGGTTGTTTCTATAAATGTCTCAGGTCATAAGTATGGTCTAGTATACCCCGGCGTCGGTTGGGTCGTATGGCGAGACGCGAAATACTTACCACAAGAACTGGTCTTCAACATTAATTACCTTGGCGCCGACCAATCCTCGTTCACGCTCAATTTCTCCAAGGGAGCTAGCCAGGTTATTGGACAATATTATCAATTAATCCGTCTCGGAAAGAAAGGATACCGAGCCATCATGTCGAACTTGACGCGCACAGCCGACTACCTATCTGAGGCCCTCAGGGCACTGGGCTTCGTCATTATGAGCAAGAAGTCAGGCGAGGGTCTACCGTTAGTCGCCTTCCGGTTGCCAGATACCGCAGTAGAGCGCAACTACGACGAGTTCGCGCTGGCGCACAAGCTTCGCGCAAGGGGTTGGGTCGTCCCCGCATACACCATGGCGCCGCACACAAACAATCTTAAAATGTTGCGCGTGGTCGTCCGCGAGGACTTCACTAAGAACCGATGCGACTCTCTCATCGCGGATATCCGGTACTGTCAGCAGCTGCTCGACCAATTGGACAAGGAGTCTATCGCCAAGCAAGAGGAATTCATCCGCAAGCACGCCATGAACAGTGGGCAGTCCAAGCACAACCACCCTCGATTCCGCGTAAGTGTCCTTTCTGCCTTCCCCCCCTTTTAATTTTCATGGCAATCCTCCCTTGCGAGCGCATACTGACCTTCGCAACAGAAAGAAAAGCATTCGATCCAGGGTAAGCACGGCAAGACGCACTCGATCTGCTAAAACTACTCGGTGCATTGGTGCCCTTCGTCCTAAATGAGTACCTACCTAGGTACCTACCTATACATAGATCTTTGTGGATATATTAGCCGATGTTTTATAGATGATTCTTATATAGAAAACGAATGTTCATGATAAACTTAGGGAAATGATACCTCTAGAGTACATCCCTGGAGGAGGCTCTCATTAGATATGACTGTAGGTAGTATGTGTGGTAACCAAATACCCCTAGTCCCTGCATAAATTGGTTGTACTCTCAGATATATTGCTTTGGTAGTAGGAACGCTCCAATGTAGTGATTTCTAATAACATAGGTTTGTATATCCGTCCGTAATCTATGCTATTGGTTATCGAGATTGGCCGTTCCTTCTCCTGCCACCCGATTTGCTTCTCTCAACGTGGTTCTTCAATACATTTCTCGTGGCAACGAGACTTCGCTTCTGCTTCGACTTCGCCTTGCCTAGCGTCATCATGAAGTTCTTCCTGCGGGCCTTCTCCTTATTGGTTGAGGATTTGCCCTCGGCCTCCTTCTTCGACTTGCGAATGGCTTGTGTGGACTTATGCTCCTCGCGGTCTGGCTTGCCCTCCTTCGCTAGTGCTATCCGTTCTTCCTTGGTACTCTTACGTAGCCTCGACGGAGCTTCGATCTGCTCTGCCGTCAATCCTTCGTCCACGTGCCGACCTTCTAACTCTTGCTTGCGCTTGCGGCCGCCCATAGCCTTGTCGATATTGGACTCCATTCGCAATTCACGGAGTTTTGCTAAGTCGGCCGGTGTAAGAATCTGAGTCGTCGCTAGTTTCATGAAATCAACAGCTTCGCTGCCTTCGTTTTCCTTATCGTCCTCCTCGGGATCGTCCGGATTGACTTTTTGCCTCTTGGCATCTGGTTCGGGTTCTGCTTCATCTTCCGAGTCACTCACTCTGATCCACTCCCCAGAATCACTGCTATCAGTCGACGCCACTTCCCAATCATCCGAATTCCAGCCGTCCTCTTCGTCCTCGCCCTTTTCAGCTCCTTCTGTCAACGCTCGTTCGGCCCGTTTCTGTTTTTTCTGCTCCTCCTTCCACTTCGCTAGAAGTTCGAGGCCTTCTATTTCTCCGACGTTCTCTTCGCCGAACTTTGGCTGCTTCAAGCCACCGCTTCTGAGGTTCATGGTTGCATCCTTGCCTCGGTCCTTCTTCCTCAACATCTCTGCGCCCTTTTCGCGGTACAGTGAGAGTAAACCTTTGGCAGCCATCATAACTCCCTTGTCCTTACTTTTCCTGTACTCGACTAAATCCTGTAACAACGTTTCATTCATTGCTAATGGCTGTCGGGCACATATTTCGCGAATTGCATTGAGACCTGCAGAGCAGACTTCCGAGGCTGATGCTTCAGATACGAATTCATTTGCGATCTTTTGTATCAATGGCTCAATGGCATCTGGGGGTACTAGGTTATGAGTTCCTTGAGCGAGCGACGCTAGAATAGAGGAAGCTGACTGCTGCCTCGGAGTTAAGTACTTGGTAAACCAGGAGTAGAGAGAAATAACGGTCAGCTTGTGTAAGCCGACTAGGCGGGTGACAAGCTGCAAAATAAGAAGTTTGCTTTCGAGGGCAAGCTTGGACTTGGAATTTTGAAGATGCTTCTCGAATAAGTTCTCGCTAAACCCTTGAGGATCCTGGAGCAGATGTAGTGCGGAAAAGTTGAGCGGATGCGGAGCGCTCTTCTTGCGCTCCTGTCTCTTGACTTTATCAACGGCTCTGTCGAGAGCTTTTTTCGATTTTTTCGTTTTCTTGTTGATCTCAACTGAGTGCTTAACCTTCTTAATATCGATCGTCTCCTCGTCGCTACTTTCATCTTCAAACTCTTCACGTTCCTTATCCCCCCCGAGAAAAAATCTCACGGCTCCAGCAATCACCTTTTCATTATCCGCCAAGCAGGCTTGGCGCATGATATCAACGGTTTTGGCATCATTCCATATTTGGCGTCGCCATAATTCCCGTACTAACTTAACAGCCCATAAAGCCTTCGGGGAGGATCGGTCTGAGGTAACGAGGTTATAGAGGACGGTTTGCATGGTCCGGTTTACTCGGTGATTTGTCGTCTTCGTATTTGTATTCCGTATGTCACTCAATATTTTCTGATAGAGTATCATCCTTAAGGATTTGGACGGAGTGCTGATGAGAATGGGAAATAGAGTAGTAAGGAGATAGTTGCTATCGATGACATCTTTCCGCCGTAGTAGAGTGAGACTTGATACTATCTTCTCCCGCAAAGTAGGTTCCAAGACAGCATGGTGCTTGGTAAGGACGTCTTTGAGCGAATCGGGGAATGTCGCAGTTATCTGGGGATATAGTTCGGCGCAATGGGCAACTATTAACACTATGAGCTTGAGGATATAAAATAACAGGACCAAGATCGCATACTTAAATCTATCTGCTCGCGAAAGGTTATAAGGGAGTTGGAGTCGGCGCCTACGGGAGCAGCCAAGAATTTTTCGTGTGCGGCGTCGAACTGTTGCCAATTCTCAATGAATTCCTTCTCGTACGCTCTAGAGACGAACAGGTTAGAAATCGGTCGCATTGTAGACACGGTAAAGAGGACATACGTACTCCGGATCTTTTCGAATTTTATATTGAAGGCCAGCAAGGTCTGCCTCAATCTTCTCGAGCGCTGCGACTTTTCTCTTTCCCATCTTGAACAAAATCGGTGTGCGACGAGGATATCGACCGGAAAGTTGCTGGATGCGAATTGAAGATCAGAAAAATAATGTAACTAAATTATTACCACGCAAAAAGTTAAGTTATCGTTATCGTTAATTACCTTTATCAGTCTTATCAACGATAAGTGTTCCCTTGTTCTATTGGTCAGGTTACCAAGCTACTTCCATTAGCCCAACTTTCCTAATTGGGAAGGAGTACGTACCCGAGTATGCAAGGCACGTCGAAGAGATATCCTTGAGGTAACACAAGGCTCTTCAAAGAGGTTATCTGCAAGATTTTGGAATGTAGGTTTGGAACTAAACTTAAAAAAGGAAAATATATTATAATTTAGAGAGATAAGCATCTTTATAAAAACAACCCTTCCAATGTCTAGTGGGTGGTACATGACGGGGTACGCCTCTCTTCCTTTCATCGAACTCATGTAGAAATTCCAACATAGCGTTATGAAGAGTCTTAGGCACCCGGGTATGTATAAGACCTACCAGAAGCTACCTCTAACTAGACAATTACGTGGATGCCATATTCCGCTCGTATTGGCTACCCAGGTACCCTAGAAGAATCGTGAGATGAAGAGGGAAAGAAAATAATACCAGTCCTCTCTTACGAAGGAAGCTATTATACAATTCTAATTGGCTTACCGTGGCGGTTGCGGGGCACCTCCTTACATGGAGGCGGGGCAAATGGGGGCCGTTGTTGTAGGTATAAGACCTACCAGGTATTCTCTCTCAACTCTCTTGACATGCTACTCCTTCTCGTGCTTAAAATATAGAGACCGTTATAGCCTCTTGCAGTTACTTTCATCCCCCCTTTTGTTTTAAAAGTAAGAAGGGATAAGTCCTTGAGTAAACAATGGCGGATTCGTCGACTGTGGACTATGTTATCGTCGGAGGCGGGCTCAGCGGCTGTGCTTTGGGTTCTCGCCTAAGACGTTCCTTGCCCAATAGTTCGATTTTAATCCTCGAAGCTGGTCAGGATCCAGGTCCGGAGCACGACGTTGTTACAACGTTTGGGGGGTTTGCCCTACAGGGTAGTGCTCTAGACTGGCAGTTTCAAACCGCCCCGACTCCGTCTACGGCTGGCCGCACATATACTTTGACACACGGAAAGACATTAGGTGGTGGTAGTGTTCTCAACTATGGCGGATGGTCACGCGGTGACGATCCGGATTATGACGCCTGGGCAGTGCTGTTAGGCGGAGATACCCGTTGGAGTCACGCTGGTTTGCTACCGTATTTCAAGCGCACAGAAAGCTTTTATGACACCGGTGCGAGCACCGAGAAGCACGGCTTTGACGGCCCATTGAAAGTTACTCCAGTTGGAGCAAGCCATCCAGCAAGGAAGTATCCTCTCCGCGATTCAGTCGAGCAGGCATGGAAGGAGGTGGGTCTACAGAGGAATTTTGATCCCTTTGCAAACCGCTTAGCTGGGCTGAGTGACTTCTACGAGACCTGGGAGGACGGAAAGAGGCGGCCTAGCCATCTTGCGTATTCCTTAGAAGGAGTGGATGTGAAAACATCTACTACTGTCTCGCAGATATTGTTCGAAGAGGGGGTTCCAAAGGCCATAGGCGTAAAGCTTGCAAATGGGCAAACGGTCAAGGCGAACAAAGAAATTATCATCTCAGCCGGCACGCTGCAAACACCACGCCTCCTCCTCCGCTCGGGGATCGGCGATCCCTCGGCTTTATCCGAGCACAAGGTAACCCTAGTTCAGACGGTTCCTGGCGTTGGTCAACAGTACTTCGACCATTTTTCTTTATTTCAATGGTTCAAAATCAAGAATCCTTCCCGTGGGCTTGCATTAGGTCACCCCAACCTATCTGACCCAGCATTCATGTCAGGTATGCCCGGTGATTTTAGCGCTAATGAGGGGCTCCCGCGCGATATCTTGGAGAAAGCCCTCGACGAAGATGGGGTAGTAGGCGCGGAGCGCGAGGCATTGCTACAACCGGGTCGTGTGTTTGTGGAAACGCTCATTCTTTACCACGCGCTCGTACCTGGGCTCCCCTCTGATGGAAGCGTGGTTTGCACTTCGACTATGCTCACCTTGCCTAGTAGCCGTGGCCGTGTGTCTCTTTCTCAGGACATCAACAGCCCGACCCCACGCATCGAGCCAAACTACTTCACAACGGCTCTCGATCGCGCCGCGCTCATTCACGGTGTGCGGAGAACACTCAAGGTCATGCTTGGTACAGATGCTTTGAAGGACTACGTAGAATCCGAGTTACCACCACCAGGTTTAACTCCGCTTACCCCTGAGTCCCCCGACAGCGAGATTGAGAACAGAATTAGAGCTATTGGTGCGGCTCACTTTCACGCCATGGGAAGCTGTGCTATGGGGAGAGTCGTTGACGGTGATCTTAGGGTTAAGGGCGTTCAAAATCTTAGGATCTGCGACGCTAGTGTTTTCCCAAGCCCGGTCGGGGGACATCCTATGGCGAGCTTGTATGGTGTTGTGGAACAGGCTGCTGACATTATCGCTTCAAATGCCTAATTATAGAATGCTAGGCCCTGCCACTGGCATAACAGGGTAAAGACGGAATAAGAGCTAGTCCACGTACAGTTGGGCCATGGATATCGAGTATGATAGACATGAAGATGATGGCCAAGAACCAAATGACAACTGAAGTATCTATTTAACTACTAATAGAACTAATTAGGTCCCTCGGTTAGGTATTCCTATTTCCAGCCGATTGCCTGGTGTAACTTAAAGCTTGCTACTCACTAAAGGTCAAACCACTGGTTGAATACGTTGTTAGGGTCATATTTCTTCTTAAGCAGCTGAAGTTTGGCCGTACTAGTATAGTAAACGACGTCGTTAGCTTCATCCCCGTACGCAAAATTAATATATCTAGAGCTAAATTTAGCAGAGGACATAACATCAATACCAGTATAGAAATGTACTTACGTGCGGTTTGTAGGAAGGTCATTATCGCCGCGCAATAAGTCACGTAACTCGGAGCCGAACGCCTCGGCCGTGCTATCAAGCGCGGGATCGGAGTACCAAGCGAACACAAAGCCATTAAAGCGGACGTCGCGGTTCGCAAATGACGCCGAATCCGGTGCGATTGACTGCGCTCTGTCGAGCGAATAACACTCTACTATGACAGTGGTAGAGCCTGTGTTGGGATTTTTGAGAAACTCGATGTATTCATTCCAGATCTGCCGCCAGGTTGACGGCACCATACGACTAAAGCCAGCTCCGTACGCGGGTTTGCGACCCCCTTTTATGCAGAGGCCATCGGCAGCTTTATTCCACTGGTTTTGTGGTAGGATTGCTGTCGTGTCGTTGTAAGGACCAATGTCTAGGATTGGTTTAAATGCCGTGCGACCTTCTGCCTCGGTACCATAATAGAAGACCGATGTGAGCACGGCCGGTTTATAATCAGGGGCGCCCGTCGTCGCGAAGTAGAAGAAAATGTTCATTGGCGCCTCTAACTTCAGGTCCTCGATACCCTGTACGACTTGCTCGATCTTGTCTTCTGTAAAGTACAACACGCCTACCCATGCCGTATTCTCCGCCTTCGGTAGGGGCGTTGCTTTGCTCACTACAGAAGTGACGACGCCGAAATTGGGGCCTGCACCACGAAGAGCCCACCAGAGATCTTCCTGCTCGGGGCCGATAGTGACAAGGCTCCCGTTAGCCAGTACTACATTTAGAGAGAGGTAGCTGTCGACACTGAAACCATAGAAACCCATCAAGTTACCGTAACCCCCTCCAAGTCCAGCACCAAGATACCCCACGCAGTTACAATTGCCTGTGAGGACCTGAGCATCGCTATCGTATGCTGCATCGATGACGTCTTGTATTATCGCGCCTCCTCCAATACGTGCTTGTGTTTTATCATCATTGAATGCAACAGTATTGAGACTACGTAGGTTGATCATAAGGCCGTTCTCGCCTAAATTCCACGAACCACTCCAGCCATGACCGCCACTCTGAGCAAAGAAAGGTATATTCTTCTCAAGGCAGTATTGTACCTATACGGGTCATTAGTACTTTTTCTAAACCATGTAACGCAGAACCTAACGAACAGTTGCTTGCACATCAGCTTCGGTTGCGACAGATACGATAGTGCCGGGTTGGGGAGCATGAAACTCGCTCCATCGAAGCGCCGTGGAGACATCGTGAGAGATGGTTGCACCCGATGACAGGACGTTCTTCAGGTCGTCATCGATTGATCTAACGACACCTACGCTGGCTTTACAAAAGCCGGCAGTAGTTAACCAACCAAGAATTATTGTATAAGATCGCATATTTAATTCGTCTTAAAGCTAGCGCGGGAACATAAATAGGTAAGTTTATCCTGCGAAGCAAGTGCTAAAGCCAGTGAACGCCTTAAGAGCAAAACATCTAACCTAGAACATAGGTATGTATTTGAAATAAGAGCCTATCTGTACAAGGTGAAATATGTCTTGATTACACCACGAGGGCTGATATCCATATAATGTTGCGAACCTAAAATTTCATTTTGACTTCTCCTTTGTGTCCCTATCACATCATGTGGAGTCGATGTTTCTGTTCGGGGTTTGTGGTAGTTATTTTAAGACGTAAACTCGCCCCTGTTAACCTTGTAGGCGACCGATGGTACATTCCAGCTCCGGAGTTGGTTACATCGATAACTTGATTCGATGTGTTCCCCCACGACAAGGCTTAAGAGGATCCCGACTCCACCATTGCACCTGGTAAAGGCCCAGATGCTGTCGCTTTTAGCGCAATCGCGAGACTATCCCGACATGCAGGGCTCGACAGGGGGGCATCGAGATATGCCGATCCTACCAGATCCCCCATCCCGGCTAAGGAGTAGTAAGCGAAGTATGTTACATAGATGCAAGGATGCTACTTATGTGATATTGGAGAGCACGAAATAGATTAGTTGCTCTATGCGGTTTCAAAAATATTCTGGCCTCAGCTACAGTTATGCACCTGCAAGTAAGCATAGGATTGTTATTATTTCATGTCGACGATGTTGCTTTTAGGATGCTATTATTGAGCTATAGTTCCGCAAGTCCAACCCTATTCTCCCTTTATTTTCTACTATGCGACCAACATCTCAAAAATATATATTATTAAGGGCTTAGATATATCTATGATCGAAGGAATAGGTGATATCCATGCATTGTTGCCGTTCTTTGCCCATGAATGTAGGGTATTTACCAGTCCCGTAGATCACGAGGGTCCCTTAGTTCCCGTGTCAGGGCGGCCCATCCCGTCCCTTGTACATATGCCCCATTCCCTGTCGTAGGCCATCTTGCAGAAGCCCACTTGCGAATGATTCGGGCTACGAGCCTATGGTTGATTATACTAGAATAGATATCTCGACAAGAGACTTTGGTCTGTTTGCTTTATATAGGTACCTAATATTTACGTCGACCTTAGCAAACAATGAGCCTCTTCACTCTCCCGCGGACGGTACCGTCGTGCTCCCGTTGATACCATCGTAGTTTTAAACGGGCAGCGTCTAGTGAGGTCAAGGCTAAGTCTCAGTGGCGTGTAGCCCAAGACCGTTGGCTGCAGGATAAACTAGGTCTTAGAGGAATATACTTCGGTACCACTATCACACCGAACCGTCAAGAGAAAGACTCGGAGAACTTCTGGCGCGTTTCATCCGATGGCTCCGAGTTTTTGAATGACTACATGTCGACGCGACCGAACCATAGCGTCGAATTCTACAGAGAAATCTACAATCATCACGCAGCCCATCCATCTCGGTGGGAAACTGCACACGATGTAGGTTGTGGTGTTGGCCAGGTTTCGGCCGAGCTAGCCTCGCGTTTCGCTCATGTTGTTCCCTCGGATTTAAATGAAACTCACTTGTCCGTTGCTCAGCGCCGACTCGCCATCGACTTCGGTCAGCGCATTTCATTCATACACAGCATGGGCGAGTGCTTGATTGAGCATGATCCTCCCGCTTCTGTAGATCTTATTGTCACCGCGGAGGAAATGGTGCTAATGGATCAGCGTGTGCGTGTGGCGCTTGAAACTTTCAGTCGTTTGCTACAACCCGGCGGTACACTTGCTTTCCGGTTCTATGGGCGTCCAGTAATAGCGGATGCTAAATTGCGCCTCGAGGCGCAGCCGGTTACAAACGAGATCATGGTACGCAACTGGACTAGAGTTATCAGGGGCAGCGGTGAGCTGCGTGCTGCAGGATTTCGGAGGGCTGCAGAAGGTATGGCATCGTGGCTTGACTGCATCGAATTAGATCTAAAAGTATGGGCAGATGCACGAAGGATCAAATGGAATCCTATTGTCTTATTGGCATTTTTGAAGAAGAAGCTTGTGGGTTTCCAATCACTACGGTTAGTAACGTCTAGCCTGGCGAGCATGCTGAAGAGCGCGAGGATATGGAATGGTGGCGTACTGACTGGGATATTGCGGGATTGAAAAAAATATTTTCGCGTACTTTTCCCGGGCTTTCAGGAATATTTAGGGGAAGGAGATGCGGGGATTGATCGACTATTTCAGCGGCTTAGCGATCAGTTCGGAGGTGAGCGGAAAAAACAACAATTCACTTGGCCAGCGGTGTTTAGGACGGCTACATGCAAATAAACATCAGAGAGGATTATCTTTTATATATCTCTCTCTTTTAGTTCTGATGATCCCAAGCAGGTAGCGAATCACAGGTGATATCCTGGGTAAATTTAAGTGTGCGATAATGTAAGAACAATATGGAATCCTATCCATCGTTTCCAACGATCTGTATAACTGCACCGCTATATGTTCCAGTCACACGGATCAATTTCTGAAAACCTATGTGTTCCTCAACTCCCGGCGTGCTATAGTCTAACTAAAACAAATACCTACCAAAGTACCGATTATTTATTATATGCCGCTATTTCTAGATCGCTTCTGCTGGCTGGCTTCCCATATGAACACTGCGCTTTACGGTAATGCCATGTGTTGGGCCGATTTCCTCTTCCCAACGGCCATTTTGAGCCTGAACCTCCACATCTACTGTACGCAAAACATCGGTAAGTCTAATTTCGTCATTGAACTCCGTATGAGAATTTAAAGGGTACTTCCGCCGACTACTATTTAGACCGCTGCTGCCGTCGTTACGCGTATAGTAAGAGCCCTGGTGCTTCCCCCTGATTGGGCGGCCTCGGAGTAGAAGCCAGATTGGCCGATAAGTTGGAAGACAGGCGCTGAGAACTGCCGTAGATAGTTCAATTATTCCCCAGAAGAACACAGGTGAGGTGTAGTCTGTATAAAATTAGCCATTAAACTTAATGCCGTAGGCAGCGCCGCGTAGAGCAAAGTATCGTACATGTCTCGTCGTTGAAGTGGTCTTGCAACCTCTCACCCACGTGAACAAAGATGAGTGCACGAGTAAGGCTGAATGCGCATACTCTATAGCATAATTAGCATCAGCACAGCAAGCATATGTCAAGTATATTAGCCGCCCGTGTATCCAAAGCAAATGGTAAGAGAGGGAGGAAACCTACGTGGCACCCAGTAAGAACATGGCCAATACTCCCAGTTTCTGGGTCCATGGTAGATGCAACTTCAATACCATTGGTATCGGCATGGTGAGAATGACTACGTCCATAATGATATCCGAAATGGCCACAGAATACCATAACGACAGCCCTTCCACGCATTTATTATGATAAAAAGCCTCGATGAATGGAGTTATTGGGTAGCAGGTGAAGAGATTGGCGAAAAAGAACGAGACTGTCCAACAGATAACAAGGCCTAATACTACTTTCGAGACTATCCCAAACATCTTTCCCAAGAATATGCCCATGTAGAAGACCAGGATAGACAATTTCACAAATCCAAGACCGATAGTAGAAATAATATTCGCCGCAAATTTACACTGCATATTAAATATTAGCACCAGTCACCTGTTGCGACTTCTGGAACCGGTTCTCAACATACTTTCTCATAAATAATAAATCGAGGGTCATCAAGTATCGGCTGCCCGTCCGGGGTAGTTGATTGATGCTGGCCAAGCTGGCCATCCATAGCGGCAACAAGCTCTATCGAAGCGCAGCCAATGGCGAAAACCTGCATCAATCAGCAATAAGTCTTGATCGAAGCACAATATCGATATAACAGCATACCATCGCAATTATAACAAGGTAATCGTCTAGTTTGATACCATTTTGACCAAGGGACTTGGCCCACAGCCTGAGTGCAACGGCGATAATAGGTAGTATCATGAAAGCTATCCCAAGACCGATCATCTGGGCTTGGGAATAGTTGTCCGCAATGTTTTCTATGGCACCCATAGCCGAAAACACCTATGCACGATAGCGCGAATAGACTACTAGCAAACCAATGCTAGTTAATAAGAAAAGTAAAGAAGAGCATTTATACCGTAACATGAGGAACGGCTATAGTACTACGAAGGATGGGACCAAAAGTCTCGCATATAGGAGGTACCTAGGAGGTAGGCAAAGCTCGGCCACTGTATACGATCGTCTCCTTTTCTACCTGCACTGTACTAATTACCTACCTGCTAAGATGAGATCTTAATAGTAACATCCGCATTGAATCTAGGTGGCTCACCACTAGATTTATAGCGATATAAACCGCTATCATAGCTTAAGTGATACAGTGCAAGCCTTTTCTAAGCCACACGTGCCTTTTCAGACTCGGACATGCGAGACCTTTGGCCCCTAGATAGTAGGATCGTTGCACCTTCCCCTCTGTCTTACGGCTGAAGGGCCTTTGAATATTTCATTCTTGCGTTAGCGGGATAGATTGTGGCTTACGAGGGTCTATGGAAACGAGTACAGCATTCGTACAGGCGCAGATTAATATTCCCCTATCCCCATTAATTATAACCCTTCGGGTTAATAGTAAATGTCTAATACAAGAGATAAGGATGCCTGTACTGTGGTTTTCTTGTGGCTGTTTTAGTTCGACAGCCACCCGCGTTGTCACCCGGCTATCGTCTTCGCTGAAGCCCTGGGGCATTTATGGCAGGATTAACGCCACGGATTGCTGAAGGATTGCTGACGGAGCATATGTGTAAAACATGAAGTACTACGAAGGCCAGGAACGAATTACGTGCTCGAAGATTTTAACCATAATAGAGATATTCATAACCGATTAGTTGATAGCGCAAAAGAGAAGCAAAGTGAAGTCCTGCGAGTCAAACTAGCATACAAAGGTAGGTAGGTATTCAACCCATGCGTTATATATTGGTATTGTGAGTTGGCATGAACCCCTTTAACTGATATTTCCTTTCCGGTAATGCCCCCCCCAATGGGGATGCATATGAGCAAAGCGCTTAAACTATCACGTCTAACACTCTTCATTAGACTTGCTGAAAACTGGTATGAAATAGCTGTAATTATTATATAAGAATGTAATACATCTTAGAGGGCGGTGCTGGTCTGAGGTAGTTGAAATTGAGGCTGTCTAGGGTGCTAGTTAACACTTGGACATCAAAAGACCAACGGAACCACCTTCAATGATGCGATACTATTGTCACATATCCGGATCAAGATAGCCGTATTGCTACATCCGAAGTAAAACAGCCCCCCATCAAGATATATTAACGTTCCGTCATCGTAGCATCGCGAGCACTGTTGGTAACTCTTCCGTGTTCAAAGCAAAGCAGGAAATTCCACAGCCTGGATGAAGAGGCCGATAGTTCTTGGGAGTTAGATACCCAGATTTATTTTGACGTGCTACATGATTATAATATATCGACTTTCTTATATTTTATCAGTACCGCTACAAATCTAGCAACCAATTGGATTCATCTTTTTTTTTTAAAATAAATAAATAAATAAATAAACCCCTATAGTTGCCAAGGTTTTCCTTCACAATTCTATCTGTTTTACTATGTGGAACACAACTAATAATCTATCTAATGTGTTTACGTCGCGGCTGTGTTATACGGTGTATGCATCTTTTTTCGTCGAGTTATCGATCTTGATACAGTGTAGATAAATCTTCATGCCCATTAAAAAGCTGAAAACACTATATTGGAGTACAATTTACATAATTAGAGCAATCTTTGTCATCTATTACAGCAGCAGATTTATCGAGATATTTTCTTGCTATTCGATTGCCTATGGATGAGATCCGTCAGCGTCCATCGGGACAGAATCGCACCACCTGTCTATCAGTGTATGTGCGGATATGACTGTCCACGCAAGGATAATTATCTTCGCCACTTGAAGTTATGTCAAAGGCCAGCTCTACATTCGATTTATTCTTGCAGGTGCGGCAAATCTCACAGGGACAAGCAACAGCATGAACCCCATGATGGCTGTTGCCAACACTAATGCAACTCGACGGGGTATCCCCCTTTACTTGTCGGACCTCTATGGGAAGCCCTCACGACGGGAAGGGTCGAAAAATTCGAAGGAAAAAAGTTGAAAATATTTACAGCGGTATTATAACCCCTATTTTGATATATCCTCCTAGACTTCATCTCAGTACTCAATAAGCGGCAATGTTAACATAATAGGCGGGCTTTCGGTGTAAGCAACGGGAGCCTAGACTTCGACCATAGTTTTCTTTCGTCGGATGACCTTCATAGTTTACAAAGACTTATTAATCATTTGCAACCCTCTTGCCGTTTGCTGTTATCTATCAATCTATAGCGTCTTACAAATATCAGTATTTAATATGTCTCTAGATACAATGGAGAATGCTGCATGCACTGCATCACCACTATAAGGTGTACACCGAAAACACGGTATACAAAAACACACGCTCCTGCTCTCCATCCTTTAATCATACTATGCTAAACGAGAAGCAGCCTCGGCGTCTTTCAAAATGTCGTCCGTCGCCTTTGTCGCGAGCACTTAAAACCGAGTGTCAGCAACGATTCACAAACTTCATAGGGTTATGGGCGTCGCAGGTGATCACGAGTAGGTCTTCTCGGCAGTAAAATCCCCAAGAAGGATCGAAAGAATTATATATTTTACTTACTGAAAACCGGGCAAACCGGAAACGCGCCGGGAACAGCGGGAAACGAAGACGCATCAACAACACGTAGGTTCTTTACGCCGTGAACCCTAAACTTCGAATCCAGTACAGCGAACCGGTCGTCCGCGGGCCCGATTCCGCACGTGCTTGAGGCATGGTGCGAATATGTCTGGAGTTTTAAGAATTCCTTCTGCGCCGCGTCTGTGCAGTTCTGGTTTACGCCAGGGCATGGGTGCTTCTCGTCGAAGGGTCCAATGGGCTCTCCGACTGACGTGACTTAATAATGATAGTTAGCAAACATCATGAAAACACCTCTGAAAGGGAGGGAGAGAAGAGTGATAGAATTGGACAGTACATACTAGCTTTCCGGAACGTCTTGGCCGCGTCCAACATCTCGGTCAAGTCCTCGTCCCCACCGTTTTCAAAGAAATTGAAGTTGATCTCCGGTGGTTCCTGAGGGTCACTTGAACGCAGACGGACATATCCTGCCTGCGATCGTGGGTTCATGTGCACAAATGCACATTCGTATTGCGAAGGGCCGTACTCGGTTGGGTAACCCGGCCAGAACCCTTCGAAGGAGAAAGACTTACACCAACCATAGATGTTACGGTTCTTGCGTGCCGTGGGGGTCTTAAGCAGTACTGCAATTGGCCCCGATGATCCATTTAGCGGTTTGCTAGCTAGTGCAAGCACACCTCCCTCGTAGTTATCCGCCAGTCTCTCGCCCACACCGGGAAGGTCTTTTACGACAGGAATATCGAACTTTTCGAGCTCTTCAGCCGGTCCAATACCGCTAAGCTTAAGGATCTGGGGTGTGTTGAATGCTCCACCAGAAACGATGACTTCCCTCTTAGCGAATATCTGGACAACTTCCCCCTTGGTGCCATTATAGCGCGGGTCGGCCTTGTACAGAGATGGACCGCGAAGGACTTCGACACCAATTGCCATTGGCTCCTCGGCATCTTCTGAAAATAGAACTTTGGTGACGAGACTCTGGAGCTGGACAGTTAGGGGATACTCGGCAGGGTCATCTAAAGTCGCCCGGATATAGGTGTTGGTACCAACGCGATGTCCGGTGGGATCAGCGTGACTAGCGAGACCGAACACACCTGTGGACTGGTCCCGGTCCGGGTCTAGCGCGTTGATGTCTCGGGTTACATCACCCCCGGTCACCTTAATGATGCTACTTGCGATATCCCGCACGTCGGATGATTGCTGCATGAAGGCAGGGTCGCTGATCGTGAGATTGAGGTATCCAGTATATCCATGTCCAGGGGTCTCGGGCGCTACGTATTGAGCCGTTTCTATCCTTTCAAAGTATTGCCGCATATTCTTTGCTAGCCATGTGTCATCCCCGGTGCTTTCAGCAATTGCATCCCAGTCATCGTCGGAAGGGAGCGCGCAAACACCGCCGTTATGCATAGCGCAGCCCCCGAGTGTGGCTGATCTTGGGTAATAAATTCCCAGTCGTTCAGAGCCCTCTGGGGGTTTGAGGCCAACGTAAAAAGAGCCGTCTGGTTTCCGCCACGTCGTGTGCTCGTACTTGCCCTCACGCTCTTCGTCCGACGAATGCTTCACGAAGAAGTCCCATCGCGACTTTTCGTCGTTTGCCGCAAGATTGAAGTTGGCCATCTCTGAATAGTTCTTATTATTCCCTAGGTCATCTCCTGCCTCTAGAAGCAACGTCGGGTAGCCCGCTCGGGCAAGGTTAGCCGCGAGCGGGGCGCCTCCGGGACCCGAGCCTACGACGATATAGTCATAGGTCGTTTCCGCTTGGGCGACGGCTCCCGTGATGGCAAGCAACCATAGCACGAATATTTTACTAGCCATGTCGAAATTCTCAGTCCCAGCTCAGCTCTACCTATGACATTATCGGCGGCTACTATGGCCTATAACATGAGTGCACAAGCCATCTTTATTTATACCAGCAACATGGAGGCTCCCCAACTTAGGCATCGTTCTTTGGGGAAATTCGAAATCCACGTCCCTTGTGGTCTTTGGTGCGGAGTAGCTATGAGCCATACGGCCAATTGGACAAATTCGCACGCAAGCAGGCCAGCATGAAGGGTTGTAATGATAGCTACAATTAACTCTGGCTAAATGGGTACTTGGAGAAAAGCCTTGGGAGTTCGTTGAATATCGGATTTAGAGACCTTGGCGGTGCATTGCTTTATTATCCGGCAGACGAAGGCCGTTGCGGTTGATTGGGGATGCATAAGATAAGAGATATAGAAAGCAGATCTGATTCATATTCATTCAAAACGCTCGTATGATTCCAGGGGGTTATCCATCAAGTTAGCGTATATTTGATTATATGATATGATGTTGATAATTGATAATCGACGACTCCAGTCTAGCCCCTATTCGCCCCTTTTTCATTAATAGCCTGCTTCTCTCAGTTCCGGCGACCAGGCCGACGGAAGTCTATTAGCCTCTTTGCTCCTACCACGTATCTTATATGGACATCCGCCAACGTTACATGGATACCCAAAGAAAGCCTCACTCAATTCAGAATCACTCTCCAAAGCGGATCATAACCGCGCACATCTGTACTAGCGGCCGAAGAACGGTCCTTGGCGGCTGACCTTTCTCTACCCGGATCCGCATTAAGAAGGCCCGATATTTGGCGAGACCGGCTAGCCTATCGTTTATCGTTTATTGCAAGATTCAGGAATTTTCAGGAATTTTGACTACCAGAACGAAAGGTGGGTGAGGAGTCGTGAAGTGAAAAGCTGCGACATACCAAGAAAATAATCTCCAACACGATTGCGTTTTAATAGCGCGCTTCGACCAGAAAAGGATATTGTCTTACGGAAAAATATGACTGTACATCCATACCACGATGTAACCAATCTCTCATGTCTCTCCACCCGGAATAACCATGCAAATAGCTCTATTTGACACCGAAGCGTATTATCTAGCTCTCTAGTAATTCATAAACCTCACCATTATGGGACCACCAGATGCGATGGCTCGGTGGCAAGGAGAAATCCCCAGAGTTGACAAATCGCTTCAATTGGATCGCCTCTAAAGACTATCCAACTCATGACCGTCATCTGGAGCTACTTACGTGCCTTGCGTCCCGCATAGAACTCCCTAGACTGAGAACCCGAGAACAAAATCCAGTAAATTCAGTGGAGATTTTGTCACTTATTAGTCGTGGGGAAGCCGTATTCGAAGCGATTTGCAGGTTTTGAGATGGAGGTTAGCCTCTATTTTACGTCGCGGAGAACTTATGGTTACTAGATCTGAACACCGAATGCTAGAGATCGAATTCGTGGATGGTTTCTATTGCCAATGAGTGGCGGCAGTAGGTAAATTAAGTACCAGAGGCTTGGCGGCGAGACCGAGCAAGCTAAGCGCGCAAGAATTTGAGCCAGAACCTTTTATGTCGACACCGTGTTAAAGGATGCCAAATTAGTACTTCGTACGTTGCGTCCTGGCCTGCCTGGTTGCTACTTTCGCTACCTTCGCTACCTTCGCTACCTACCTATGTACACTCCAAATGGACTGTGCAAAAATTGGCCTTGCTTTTCGATAATCTTCAAGAAATAAGCTTTTAACAAGACCTCGGCAGGGGTTTGTGAAACCGCGTAAGCACGTTATCACGACAACTCTTTCAATACCACTGTTAACTACAAGGACAAAAAACATGCGAAAATAAATCCTAACCTTAGTTATCTCCCTATAACTAACTATAGATATTATAGTTAAATAGGTAGGTAGTTATAGGTATCTTTCTAGGGAGTTGTTAGCTTTGGCCTGTGCTGTCTGTGCCTTGCTTCCCCCACAATGATTGTCCCCAAAGCTACCAGGGAAAATATGTCCGCATTGAATTTGCGCGCCTCGTTTGGGCGCCCATGGGCCATGGCAAAGTAGATAAGAAGGTCTATTCCCTAAAAGAACCATTAGATTTGCCAATTCTTATGGCAAATAGGTATTACTAGCGTATAATGAACCTCCCCTGAGAATGTGATAGATCCTCACTTATGAGACCGCGCCAGCCGTCGTAGTGACCGACGATGGGGGCATGTGGATTCTTAGATATCGGAGACATTCTCGCCAAGAGGAAGCACGGATTTCATAAGGAACAATGCCATTTGATTTTAGATTAACGCCCACAATAATTCCCCGTATATATCTGTATAGATCTAGCCTTAGATGTTATTATGCATGAATAATGTAGATGTGATTGGGGTTGGGAGTCAATGGGGTCAATGGGTTTTTTTTGTCCACATTAATAACGAACCGCCCCGTCCAAGATGCCAGCCACCTATGATATGCAGAGAGGGACCACGAGGATAACCCCGGCTACTCCGTATTATACGTATGTACATAGTAGTAGAATGAGATTGAAAAAGATAGGCTATGAGTGGGCAGACAGGACAGACAGGACAGACAGGACAGACAGGACAGACCCCTTTTTGACACTCTTACTAACTGTCGTATCTCTTACGTTGCCGCTTGCCGCCTAATCGACGTAATCATCATCTGAACAATGACATTGCATTCATGTCTTACCTGAATGCTGCGTGTCATCGGTCCGAGAATTCTCGTTTTTTTTGTTTGTTTGTGGCCACCATCGACCTACTGATCGGTGTTTTAATGTATTGCATGATGAAATGAGAACCGTTCGAATTTCAAAGCGCGACTCTCGTTTTTTACATTCCTCTGTTCTGACCCGACCGTTTCCGAGATTCTAATATGTAATCCGGAGAAGAGGCTTCACCCCCTCTCCAACTCCTCAAACTCATGAGACAATCGGATTAGGCGGCTCCATGTGTAGTGCAACCCTCCACAATTGCCCCGGGACCCCGAGTCGCAGAATCAGATGATGACATAGCGCATACAACTCTACTGCGCAGTAGCAGGCTTTAGCAGGTCTTAAATAAAAGTGGTGTGAGGGGAATTAGGAACGCGGCGTAAGCCACAACCGTGAGCCTCGTAGTAGATGGCTGCTGACGGCTATGGATGGGCCTGATGGGCTGTGGATGGGCTGTGGATGAGATTTTTGAGACCAAGTCCGGTTCAGAACCAGCTTCCAACAATGGGGTACGAGGGCGAGAGTCTCAGACAATAACTCGTTTTTTAAAAGCTTTCCGGCGCCTGTGTCGGCGGTGTAGGAGTCGCCGCAAGCGGATCCGACTGACCAATAGAACAACTCGGAGTGCCTAGATCGGCAAAGCTAAGAAATCTCTTCTTTTTCTAGAAGGTCCACGGATATGCTGGACTAGCAGAACTAGGGATTATAGTGACGTTCATGGCTCGAGGTACTAGCGTCGGTAGCTGGCCGAGGCATAGCTTGGCGAACGATATATTTTTGTTTTACCTGTGGGCGAAATAACAAATCCCCCATATTAGAAGGTCACAGTTGCTTAGATTATTACGGGGGTTGTCATCACGGCTCAACCACGCGAGACCCTAGGACCACTTCTCGGTATCCTGGGAGGTCGACCGTTATTGGGGACTGAGCCACCATCTCGACCGTGAAAACGTAATGTAATCTCGTCGATCATTAGGGCTTTTCGTCACAGAGATAACCGGAAACGCCGGTGTGATTGGTCTACTGTATCATACCCACAATAGGGCAACCCCATCTGCCCATGGATGGTTCGTGTACGAACATGGTTTCTCGGTGGAAGTCAATATTTACCCACCTGACTACTTTCCTAGCGCAGCTCGTCCCTCGGTCTTTTATAATAAACCCTGGGAGCCCGCGCATTTTAGAGTTTGGGCTTTGACTCTTCATCCGGGCGCTTTGCTTCTCTGGACCATATCTTCCGCCATCAACCTTGCCCTCACCCATCCCCCCTCCCCTTCCGTATCATCTACGCCAACAGCAGCATCAACTCCATCTAGGGCGAGTAAACGACGTTTAGTTAGACCTCGCGGACAAAACGGTGGCAGTCAAGATGGCGGATACGAAAAACGAGAAGATGTTCGATTCGGACACGCCTTCGGGGCAAGAATTGGGATCCAGCACTGAGGTGGTTGGTCAAGTCAACGACATCTCGGCGTCGGAAGCGCAAAAAGTAGCAATGGGACACGCTCATTTCAAAAGGTTAGGATGGAAACGACTCACAGTAGTACTCATCGTAGAGGCTATCGCTCTCGGCAGTCTGAGTATGCCGGCGGCGTTCGCTACCTTGGGCATGGTAGCAGGCGTCATCCTGAGTGTTGGCCTAGGTCTCCTCGCAATCTACACCAGTCATGTCGTCGGTCAGGTTAAACTGAAGTTCCCGGAGGTAGAGCACTACGCGGATGCCGGTCGTTTGATAATGGGTAAATTCGGATATGAATTGATTGGTGGAATGTTCGTGTTGCAACTGGTATTCCTCGTCGGGTCTCACTGTCTCACGGGTACTATCGCCTTCTTGAACATCACCGGCAATGGCGCCTGCTCGTTGGTATTCGGTGTCGTCTCGGCCATCATTCTCCTGCTCCTTGCTATCCCGCCTTCCTTTGCCGAAGTGGCCATTCTAGGTTACATCGACTTCGTTTCCATCATGGCCGCTATCTTCATCACGATCATTGCGACTGGTGTGCAACGGACAGACGCCGGAATTTCCTCTGACTGGTCCGCGTGGCCGAAGGAGAACCTCACCTTCACCGAGGCTTTCATCGCGATTACCAACATCGTCTTCGCCTACAGTTTCGCCATCTGCCAGTTCTCCTTCATGGACGAGATGCACACTCCTAAGCATTACGTTAAATCCATCTGGGCTCTCGGCTTGATCGAGATCGTGATTTACACTCTGACCGGAGCGTTGATCTTCTGCTTTGTCGGTTCAGGCGTCAAGTCCCCATCTCTACTTTCGGCTGGAGACCTGGTTTCGAAGATCGCTTTCGGCATTGCTCTACCCGTCATCTTCATCTCCGGCTCTATCAACGGCACCGTCGTAGGCCGATACATCCACGGTCGTGTTTACAGAGATTCGGTCACTCGTTTCATCAACACCACCAAAGGTTGGGTCACGTGGATTGCACTCATCACGGCCATCACGATCCTTGCGTGGGTTATTGCCGAGGCCATTCCTTTCTTTTCCGATCTCCTGGCCATCTCCTCGGCGCTGTTCATCTCCGGCTTTACGTTCTACTTCCCCGCCGTCTTCTGGTTCATGCTCATCAGACAGGGCAAGTGGTACGCCAAGGAGAACATTCTGAAGAGTCTTCTCAACGGCTTGGTATTCATTATCGGGTTGGTTGTCCTCGTTGGTGGCACATATGCTAGTATCGTTGATATTGTAAGTTGCCAATTTTATAACGCCGTCGCCTTCCATTTCATATAGAACATGAGCTAATTATTTTTCACAGATGGACGGATACAGCAAGGGCAAAGTCCGAGGTGCTTTCACATGTGCTCCATTCGAGTAGGAGAAGGCTCAAAAGGACAATTTTTATTTCACTTATGCTCCCTGGTTGATATATTTCGAAGACACGTGCTCCTCTTCACGACTATGGATGGCCTGCGGATGACATTTATGATACCTCCTGTTTATTTTTACAAAGCATTACGCGCGAGCAATGAATTTACAGCATCTCATTTCTAGGGCGCTGGATTACACCTTGTGAATAAGATCTGATTCCTGGTTTTAAAGGGAGTTTGAAAGTGCATTCTATTTTCTCTGGGATTTTATGCTTCTGTATGAATACTATCTGGGAATTGCATTAATGAGTATGCTGCTGTTAACACCGCGAACGACAGCTGGTAGTTTGGGCATATGGTCATGTATTGAAGAGTGGTTGCGTGTTATCGATGATTTCATGTTGTACCTAGTAGTTAGCAAAAAAATGAAACCAACTATGGAACCATTTCCCGCATTTACTCAAAGCTATCGTACGTGTACGTCACTTGCATGGGGCGCTCTTGGGTGATCGATGAACCCCGAAGACGGGCACCACAAGCCATTCCTTGGTAGTGGCACATCTATGACGTAAATGTATACGGAGACGAAATTCTAATAAAGTTGCGATTTTCGTATTATATCAGGTAACCTGTCCGCCTACGTACCTAACCAAGTGCCTAATCGAGAGATTGCTCCCGAAGGATCCCGGCCATGGTGTTCTAGTATATCGTAGGATTTCTTATATAGCTCTCGTCCTTTCCATCGTGGCTTTTATGACTAGGTACCTACCTAGAGTTACAAAATATTTAGAAGAAATCTTGTCATTATCATATGCTCCCTCTCGTAGATATGCGAAGAGCTACCAGTGCTAGATTAGGCATCACATCCTCCTTAAGTGAAAACTACTACTACAACGATAAAGGTCAGTATGTGGGAATAGCAAGAAGCAAGTATCCAACCTAGTAGATAACCTCTAAAGCCGGGTTTCTATTTAGCTTGTTAACAATAGATAAGGCCTCGAGCCAGTAGGACAAAAAGGGGGAGAGGGGCCCGGCAGCGAGAGGTTATGTCTCAATTCATTTTACCCTTATAACATCTATAAGGCACTTATTAGATGCTATTAGTAGGGACACGACCTATGGACTACTGTGATGATCTAAGAAAGGAGTCAGTAGACGGATGCTAAAGAGAGGATACTATTATTATTATTATAAAGTGTGGAATATATGAGTCAACGGTGATTAATATATAATTGAACAATCAAAGTATCCCCTTAGGCGCTTTACTCATTGTACCACCACGAAGATAACTCTTGAATATCTCATACAAGTTTCCCGACTTGGATGATCAAGGTGTAGGTACCTACCTTTTACTTGTCAATGTTCATGCTACAATGGTTGTATGTAAGGAAAGCAAATCTAACTTTTTGAAAACAGTTAACCTAGCTTCATTTGTTAGGACCATGCAAGGCATAAATAAATAGGAGGCACCTAAGGCACTGCGGCCCCTTATTCTGTAACAATGTAACCGATTGCTTTCTTAAAGTTTCTTCATATGATGCATCGAGAACAAGCAAAACAATACTAGGTAATTTAGGATCTAGGGCGCTCAGCTACTTCCTCACTATGAGAGTTTATCCTAATTACCTTTGGGCTAATGCTGACATGGCCGTGACGTGCACTAAAACGCCACAGAGAGGGCATGAGAGCGTCTTTCTCACATTCCATAATTCCATAATTGATGTGGGGATAGTAGTTAAGGTAAGTAAGCGAATGCGAGTAAATGGAACAAACATAATAAATAGAACAGGTGGAATCCATGTGACTACATGTATATAAAAGAAACTGTCCATTGAGAATAAAGATTGCGGGGCTTGATCTTATGTAGGTAGATCAATACTTGCCAAGTAAGGAAGAGGCTCTTCGAGATGATCTTCATCCCGATGTCCAACCCCGAAAAGGATTTCCCATAGGCCCGTGTTGCAGCATCAGATAACGTTAAACCAGAAAGATGGATCTATCTGGGATTCATGCTACATAGATACGAAGTACAAGAATACATGCAGGTACTTTGCAGATAGGAAGACAGTGCAGGCCATCTAGACACCAACTGTGGAAGTGACGAACTCGCCCGCAACGCCCGCGTGTGCGTGTGCAATAGAGCTTATGGATGTTAAATCCATTTTAATAGGTAGTAGCAACCTCCTGGTGTTTTAAGCTTTTTAGCACTTTTAGTGAAGTAGCTATCGGACTTTATTATTTTAAGCTCTTGGAAAGCCCGAATGATCATTTATTAGATATTTGGTTTAGCCTTGGTGTTTTTTTTTTCCCTTTCTCATTTGCATTTGGTCGGCGAGAAATACCATGGTCGAAACTTATTATATTCACACCTACCTACCTATGTAGGTATATAAGGCAGTTCTAATTGCTTTGCTCCCCAGCCTCCATTGATTCAAGCAAGCCAAGGCCCCAAATAACTTACTCCAACAACCCCCGTAAGGCAAGTACCTCCTAAGGAAGGCAAAAAAACATACCACCAACGTACCACTGCGACTACCTTCCGAAGATTAACCGGCGTTATTAGAGTTTGGAAGGGCAAAGCTTTGATACACTACTTTGGCAGTTGCATCCCACACCTCCACAGTGCTACTACGACCGACACCTACCGACTTCATTTCAACCATTCATCTAGCAAGGAGTCAAACTGTAGCTTTTACAATTCCGCTGATTATTCTACTAATCTTTCCCCCCCCATTCCTTCTGCTTCTAACGTACCAAAACAAATTAACGAGAAGTCATTGCAGTTTAATAAGAACGATAAAATAAATACCTATGACAAAATCATTACGTTAAACCCGTCGGTCGCATGTAGTCACCAATTGTCATGTCCGCCGAAGCGACCGCCGCAACGGCGTCTGCGCCCGAGAAAGAGATGGCTGAGATCGAAGTCGCAAATAACCAATCCAACACGGATGCACTCAACAATAAAGCCACCGGCCTTCACTCACCGCCCGATAGTAACAGCGCAATGAAGTTGGACGGTAGCGACGATTCTGAATTGAGTGATCTCGACGATCCCTCGTTCATTGATATGGACATGCATCTCAACATTAACCCGTCTTCCCCTGTTCCGCCACCTGCACCTACAAATGATGGCAAAGACGTTAAGCAAGAAGAGGAAGAAGATATTGGGGAGGTTGTCCCTGACCATTGGTCTGGTACTGTTCCTGTCTTCAAGCCGGACATGCACCAATTCAAGGATTTTAAGAAATTCGTATGGTTACACCCCCTACCGCCATATCTTTATTCTTCATCCGATACTGACTTTACTAACGTGTATGCTCTTAGATGACAAAAGTGGATTGTTACGGTATGAAGTCCGGGATCATCAAGATCATCCCGCCCAAGGAATGGATAGACAAACGCCCTCCTCTAGACGATATGATTAAGCAAATTAGAGTTAGAGAGCCTATCAAACAGGATATCATGGGGTCCAATGGGACGTATCGACAAGTCAATATCCTTCACCAGAGATCCTACAATATTCCGCAATGGCGACAACTCTGCGACCAAAGTGAACACCAGCCTCCTGCCAAACGAGGTGAGAGGCGTGCACAAGCACCGTCTAAGCCAAAGCTAGCTTCGTCCTCAAGTACCACCGACTCTAAAAGGCGCGGTCGAGTAACTAGGAGTAGAGGTAAGCGAGGTGCGGTAAAAGACAAGGAGGACCAAGAGGATCGACCGATGACACCTGTTTCACCAAAACCGAACGAAGAGGTTGTCGAGTCCGTAGAGCAAGACCCCGGTGCTGAGGTAGATGATGATGACGACTGCCCCCCTGTTGTCGGTCGAATGGGTGGTGCTAGGCAGGCCAAACCCAAGTTACAATCTACGTCGGCTCGGAGGAAGTATTCGAGGAGGGAGGCATCAGCTAGAATCGATGAGGAAGCCTTCAAGGACTTCGACTACCGTATGGATATTTCCGACTATACACCCGAGAGGTGCGAGGAGCTCGAGCGTATATATTGGAAAACCCTCACTTATGCACAGCCCCTGTACGGTGCCGATCTTCCTGGGACCCTTTTTGATGATGAATGCGATACTTGGAATCTGAACAAGCTCCCAAACCTCCTTGATGTCTTGGGCACTAAGGTGCCCGGTGTTAACACAGCATACCTCTACCTCGGTATGTGGAAGGCGACCTTCGCGTGGCATCTTGAAGATGTCGACTTATATAGTATCAATTACCTGCACTTTGGTGCTCCAAAGCAGTGGTATAGTATTTCCCAGGGCGATGCGCGCCGGTTTGAAGCTGCGATGAAGAGCATCTGGCCGACAGATGCGAAGGCTTGCGACCAATTTCTACGACACAAAGCTTTCTTGATATCTCCGAACCACCTGGCCAATTTCTACAACATCAAGGTCAATAAGTGTGTCTCCTATCCGGGGGAATTCGTCGTCACCTATCCGTACGGCTACCATTCAGGATATAATCTAGGTTATAACTGTGCCGAGGCTGTCAACTTTGCCTTGGATTCCTGGTTACCAATGGGAAAGATTGCCAAGAGATGCGAATGCGCCCAAGCTCAAGACAGTGTCTGGGTTGATGTGTATGAGATTGAGCGTAAGCTAAGGGGAGAGGAAACAGACTACGAAGAAACAGAAGATGAGGACGATGAAGAGGACGATGAGGAAGAAGACGATGTTGATAATGGTGTAGCGACGCCACCTTCGTCTCATACTGTGAGATTCAAACAGCCCGGGCGCAAACGTAAGCGCACAACGGCCGATAAAGGTGAGAAGAAGGCTAAGAAGATACGACTTCGTGTCAAGAGCCATATTGAACCGCCGTGTTGTCTATGTCCTCACGATATACCGGGACAAGATATCTTACCGACAAGTGATGGTCGCAAAGCACACAGGATTTGCGCTCTCTACGGAGCAGATACCTGGGTCGAGACTGTCGAAGGAAAAGAGGTCATCGCCAATGTTGAAAATATCAGCAAAGCTCGCATGGAGCTCAAGTGTTTATATTGCCGTTCCAAGAGGGGAGCCTCTATCCAGTGCTCTCAGAAGAAATGTGCACGCTCCTACCACGCCACTTGTGCAGCAGCTGCTGGTGTTCTGGTAGAAGAGGCAGAGGTGCCCATTTTCGGCGAGGACGGAACCGAATACAAAGAACAGGCGTTCGAGTTCAGTTGTCGTTTCCACAGGACCAAGAGAGATAAGAAGTTGGATGGAGACGGGTTGGCAGAGTGTCAGAAGACTCGCCAGGCGGCGGCTGCGCTCAAGAAAGGAGATATATGCCAACTGCAGTATTACCGCGGGGATATTTTCGCAGGTGTTGTTGCTGAGAACCGGGCTGACGAGCAGATGCTTCTAGTCGACATTATTCCCAATGGGTATAAAACCTATATTCATACTACCAAAGGCTTGCTGCTGACTTTTTCTAGGGAACGTGTTGAAATTGATTGGAAATGGCTTCTCCTTCCAGACCCAGCAGACTTCCATCTACCGAGAGCGTCTGCGAATGCAATCCCCATGCCAACATCACGTAAAGCCAAGGAACAAATCAATGCTACAAAGCGGGTCACGGAGGAGCTTCCACGTGCGGACGCACCGTTCGTCGAAGGATTCACCTGGGCCGAATTCAATTCGTGTAACTGCTGGAATAAATTGCAAGCTAAAGTGGATTTGTCCAAGGACAATCAAATCTGGTATTACCTTGGTAAAACATCGACGGAAGCGCGTGCCCAGTACACAGAAGATCCGCAGAATCCTAAGCACAATATTAAGAGTAACTTCTTAGAAACCGTTTCTCGACAAGTTCAACCTATGGCACAACCTCGAAAGTCATATGGATCTACGTTTTCAGTCCAGACCCCGACCACAACGGGAGTAAAACCTGAGAAGCCATATCAGTATAAGCCAAGGGAGCCTGTTACACCTTCCTATGTACATCCTCCGTTTACGACTCAACAATTCGTCCCGAAGCCTTCTCCCTTCACAACACAACAATACATCCCGAGGCCACCATTCTACCCTCCACAGAGCACTGTCTCAAAGTTAACTTCTACTCCCCAACAGGCTCTACAGCGTACCCCACAGCAGCCTGTACCCAGGCCAGCGCCTACTCCGCCTATCTCACAACAAACAGGACCATATACGCCACAGCAAAATGCACAGAAGCCGGTTACTACCCCCCAATTCATCAACCACTTCCCCCCTCAGCAACCTATTCATCAGCATACTCCTACAGATCACCCAAGCGGACAGTTCGTTTTCCAGCAAGCTACACCAAAGCCGGTGTCCACGCCACAACATAGTAGACAGCCCTCTGCCCAAAATGTGATCTCAAGACCTGTTCCTGTGCCTCGGCCAACACCACCTCGCACGGGGCATACTCGAAGCCGATCATCAGTCAGCGGCCAGTCTTTGGCGTTTGGCTCGGATCATCGATTTAGAACACCATCATTCTCTTATGGGGGTAACCGAATTGATTCTACTGCGAAATCGCCCTTCAGTCATGGATTTACACAGCCTCCCGGTCTCGGTCCCTCGCCTTCGCCACAGAATGGCCAACTTTTCCAAGCGCAAGCTAGAGCTAGGTCTAGCTCATTAGCATCAAATCGTTCATTCGATACGCCGATGACCTCCTCTGCCATCCGACCATCTTCTGCATCCGCTCAAGGGACTGTAGGAGAAACCAAGGCTCCTCTGCCGCAGAACACCACTAAGCAAGTGCGACCAAGCATCGTCCAGAGATATCCATTTTTCCAGGTTCATCATAATAGGTATGGGGTCTAATTTCGTCGCGATTTATTTAGTGCTAACTGTCATCTAGGGATTCTACTAAATACAGGACACCTTACGCTAATTGGGGTGGCTTCACTAATGGGTACGAGGGCAACCTTCGAGCTCATTTAATGCGATCGCCTGAAGCACTGTTTGAGATTAGGAGGCGATCATCCGGCTTCAGCAGTGGTACTCCTGGTCTATCTTCTACTCGCCAAGTCCCTTTCAGCAATGGTGTTCCGAATAATGGTACTCTTAGTCCGATACCTTATATGGGTAATTCTAGCTCGGCTCATTCATCAGTAGCTCTACCGATTTCTAATCCATCTACTCCATCAGTAACGCAAAAAGCGACATTTCCTGCGGCACAAACGACATTACACGGACGATCGGAAGCCTACCAGGCGTCGCCACGTGTTATGGATTCGTATTTGAGCGATGAACCCGTAACACAATTACATCCGGCCATCAGAGCTCAATATGCTGCGCTATTACAGACGAGAAACTTCGAGACCCACAACGAGCAGGCTGCCCCCCAAGTACAACAAGCCGTGCCGCATCAGCGAGCACCGCCAACACCGTTACCATTTACTCAAGCTACTTCATCCCCATCGCCAACAGCTTTCTCAGCCTCAGATCTTAACTCACCCCAGCTTAAGGCAGATGCCCCCTCGCCACCGGTTGTGCCCATTGCAGGCCAAAAACAGCCTTTGTCACAAAATCCGGATACGCCGGTGAAAACGCCAAATCTGCCACCCAAGCAGACTTACATACCCCCTCCCCGACCGTGGGAAGCGCTACGTAAGCTACAGGTCCCGGTTCAGCCTCAGTATTCCCCAGTGGAATACTCATCGCGTTCTACGACGCCGACTACAGCCGTCCCGGCTATTGCCCCAAACGCGCCGGGCCCGTTAACGAATGGCGGATCCGGAAATCCGAGGCACATGGAAAATCCAGGGCCCCAGCCCAGCAATGTAAGCGGACCTTTTTGGCAGAAGTTCCCGCAGACAGTGCCTAACAGCAGCAGCCTCAGCCAGACGAGTTACCGGCAGCCTCCATACATGACGTACGATCAGCAGATACACAGTGTTTATCATCCGCCGCAGCTACACAACCGAGTGCAGCAGAGTCCGTACCACCATCAGGGAGATATTGGACGACTCCAATAGCCCCGGTATTAGCGACCTCAATAACAGTGAATACAAATGACCTTCCGGAAGTACCAGACGATTCCATGGAATTGATAGAGAGCATTATTAGAGATGCTCGGAGGATCAGTAGCACGCACTATAACACGGCAAGCGAGTAATATTAGGGTTGCGGTTTTGAGCGCGTACAACATGGTAAACAGAACACGACCATAACGAAACCATGAAAAATAATGGTGCCCGGGGATGGGGTGTATCATTCCGTGGAGTTTGGCGTTAATTAAAGCGACGTCTCGTTTGGCCTTGGGCAGATGATCGTCTCGCAGTTAGACCTAGTGCCTGCATAGGCTTGTTTGTTCTCTTTCGGGGCAGAGGATTCACGGAAAGGGATGCTTTTATTTCGTACCCATCGATTCGTGTATACAAAGGAGATTTATAGGTGGCTAGGCAGGTGGAATTCAAGGCGTTGGACGGGATGTATATTACGACTAGGTACCGAGTCCCTTCTTGAGATCTTGAAGAGCACTTTTCCTCTTGAGGAATTTGACTGCGATGATTTCGGCTGGTTGTACCACTCAATGTATGTGTACCTAGGTAGATAGTACGTTATGAATTGCGACGGCATAAGTTGCTATGCACTATCGCCTTAATTTAAACAACCGCCCTCGGCTTGGTCCTGAGTTTGATAGAACAATTCTAGGCATATTTTATCCCCAACGATACTTATTAGGTATCTAAAAGTCGCTTGTTGTATAATGCATTAGATGCATACCTAGGAGGTACCTAACCTGGGTACCTAACCTGGGTACCTACCTATGTAAAGGAATAAAGAGCGCTATAGTTTACGCTTAAATGAATGAATGTGCGCTCGGCCATTATCTTTTGGGTGGGGCCTGGAATATCTCGAGCCAAAAAAAAAAATAATAAACGATTGACCTCCAAGTTTCTGCCTTTTTTCTTCAGCCTCGTCCCAACAGCTAAATCATCCATTGCGACGGGATTCGATTTCTCGGTCGTATAGTAACATACTATTCAGTTTGTCAATTAGAAATCAACAAAGATGGCCGATAAGTCAAATGGAAAAGCTTCGCAGAACGATAAGAAACGTCTGAGTAGTCCAGACCTCGAGACGCCTCCAAAGCGCGTTAAAACGGAAGAAGGCGATGATTCGAAAGCGACAGAATACAACAAATACCTTGCACATTGGAGTGACGGCAATGGCGACTGGGATAGCAAATATAATGGAAAGGGCACCGGGTTCAGCGATAGGTTACCAAAAGGCTCTCCGTTGGCGCATTTCGAACGACGAAAGACGACGGCCAAACAGGCATTCGAAGCTGAGAATGGCGACAATAACCCATTTACCGGAGAACCGCACTCGCAGCAATATTTTAACATCTTGAAGGCGAGGCGCAATCTCCCTGTCTATAAGCAAAGGTAAGCCTGTTCCTCTCTATTTGATTCTTCATCCTTGGTTCACTCTTATTCTTATTCGTTACCTTTTTGCGATCCTATACTAATGCGCCTATCACAGACAAGAATTCCTTGATCTATATCAGAAATCGCAAATTCTGGTTTTCGTCGGTGAGACCGGTTCCGGTAAAACGACTCAAATCCCTCAATATGTCGTCTACGACGAACTACCACACCTTAACCGAAAGCTCGTTGCCTGTACACAACCCCGGCGAGTCGCCGCCATGTCCGTTGCGCAGCGTGTTGCCGATGAGCTTGACGTCACCTTGGGAGAGGAAGTTGGTTACAGTATCCGTTTTGAAGATAAGACGAGCTCTAAGACGATGCTTAAGTATATGACCGACGGTATGCTGTTGAGAGAAGCGATGCACGACCATGATATGTCACGATATAGCTGTATTATTTTGGACGAAGCCCACGAGCGTACCCTTGCTACGGATATACTTATGGCACTTTTAAAACAAATCACAAGACGCAGGTCTGACCTTAAGCTTATTGTCATGTCTGCTACGCTAGATGCGCAAAAGTTTCAGCGATATTTCTTCGATGCGCCCCTACTGGCAGTCCCAGGTCGAACGTTCCCAGTCGAGATTTTCTACACACCTGAACCAGAGAAGGATTACGTAGAGGGTGCGATACGTACTGTCCTTCAAATCCACGCTGGCGAGGATGACGGTGACATCCTCCTCTTTCTTACTGGTGAAGAAGAGATTGAGGATACGTGCAGGAAGATTTCTCTCGAAGTCGATGAACTTGTAAGGGAAACCGACTGCGGACCGATGGCGGTCTACCCCCTTTACGGTACTCTCCCTCCGCACCAGCAGCAGAAAATCTTCGATCCAGCACCCCCTCCGCTTAGAAAAGGGGGCAGGCCCGGCCGCAAGTGTATTGTATCAACCAATATCGCAGAAACAAGTTTGACGATTGACGGTATCGTCTACGTTGTCGACCCTGGTTTTAGCAAACAGAAAATCTACAATCCTCGATTACGAGTGGAGTCGCTTTTGGTGTCTCCTATCTCCAAGGCTTCCGCTCAGCAGCGAGCAGGACGTGCTGGTCGAACAAAGCCTGGAAAGTGCTTCAGGCTGTATACGGAAAAGGCGTTCAAGGAAGAGTTGATTGAGCAAACGTACCCTGAAATTCTTCGATCTAACCTTGCGAACACAGTGCTTGAACTCAAGAAGCTTGGCGTTGTGGATCTGGTGCATTTCGATCTCATGGACCCTCCTGCGCCCGAGACTATGATGCGAGCTCTCGAAGAGCTCAACTATCTCAGATGCCTTGACGACGAGGGTGAACTGACGGCTCTCGGTGGTTTAGCATCCGAATTTCCTTTAGATCCCAGTTTGGCCGTTATGCTTATTTCAAGCCCCGAGTTCTATTGCTCGAATGAAATGCTTTCGATTACTGCGCTTCTCTCAGTGCCTCAGATCTTCGTGCGCCCAGCCCAAAAGAGGCGGGAAGCCGATGAAATGAAGAACCTATTCAAGCACAATGACGGAGATCATCTAACCATGCTAAATGTGTATCACGCTTTCAAGGGGGTTGTAAACCGCGGTGATGATGCGAGAACATGGTGCCATAAACATTATTTATCCTTCCGTCACCTTTCTAGTGCAGACAATGTCCGTGCTCAACTCAAGCGTATCATGGAAACCCAGGGCTTGGAACTCGTCAGCACTGACTTCAACGATAAGAATTACTATACTAATATTCGTCGCGCGCTTGTCACAGGCTTCTTCATGCAAGTGGCCAAGAAAGAGAAGGATAGGGTTTACCGCACTCTCAAAGACAACAGCCAACAGGTCATGTTACATCCGAGCACGGTACTTCAGACAGAATACGACTGGGTTCTCTACAACGAATTCGTCATGACCTCCAAGCACTACATCCGAACCGTTACGGGAATCAAACCGGAGTGGCTCTTGGTAAGTTTATACTATATGCCTGAATCAAGCACGGACGGCATAACTAATCAGATTACAGGAACTTGCCCCTGCATACTACGATATCGATGAATGGGATGGTCAGAAAGATGTCAAGTTGGCGCTGAAGGCAGTAGCCGATAAGATGAGACGTAGGGCTGCCATGAAGGGCGCCCGTTAAAGTAAGCCACGAGAACGAATATGGAACTGCAAGGCTCTACGAACCAGGATGACCAGAGCTCAGAAGTTTTCTTGATACAGGATCGAGCTGATGCCCCAAAATCAAATAAAATAAAAACTTAGAATTCCTAGTCCCGAAGCTGACGAGCATGTCTAAGAGAGGGTTACTTGGGCAGAAGTCTACTGGTATGTCATGGGGTGCATGACCTAATAATCGCTATTATGGCATTCCCGAAGGTGTGCGATCTGTGTCTTATACTCGAGGTTTTATTGCGCAGGAGCTGCAAGGCTAAAGTACCTAAGCATGTTAGATGAGAACATGGCCGCGATAGAGAAATAGCAGGGATAACAGCCCACGATGCAAAAGCCCAACAAACAGGAATAGTAGCATTTAGTATTCGTCTAAGTATTCAGACTAGTTAGTTAATTGAAATTTTGACGGAGTTTGCGTGAGAAGCTGTGAGGTTTCTTGTAGACTACGCTATCCAAACCCCCATTCACTTGTTTCTGTGAACATAGAATACATCTCTTACTATGCGTAACTAGCTTTTAGTAATGGGAGATCGCACTCGGATGCTATTCCGCTGTGCAAGTAATGAAACTGCCTATTTCGTAAGCAAATAAGATGCCATCTAGAGAATGTCGACCGAACACCACATCTGACGGGCTTCTGCGAAGCGGGGGCCAAGGGGGGCGGTGAGAATTGAGAAACGGCGCCACAGCTTGGACTCAAGGTAGCACCGGAGGGAGGGGGGTTGTCCGCGCTTATATAGGTACGTAATAGGCAGGACGTTTCCGACCATTCACGGTATTCACCCAAGATCTAAAGCCTTCGAGCTGAACTAGAGCCAAGACATGTATGAATTAATAAGGCGTATTATCGTATTCTCAGTAACACGTGAGCAATCACCGTCATTAATGAGTAAATTCAGAGACCAAATCCTTTATTTTTATTTTTTTTGTTCTCGTTGTCAGATGAGAACGAAGAGAGGCTTGAGGAGCTGAATACCGAGACGACGCAATCGGTCAGCTCACACTCCACCGTGGTACGTAAAAGTGTAAAAGTGCACATAGTAGAAGGCTATTGATAGGAACCCCTGCATTTTTCAATAGTCAACGATAGGCGCTAATCCAGAGTCATTCCCCGTTTCCATTCCCCAAATTCTTCAACAACTTGTCAACTACATAGGTTAACCTAGTTAGTTATGCGGGAGGATCAATCGAATATAGTTATAGTCTCCGGGGCGGGAGTGTAAAATCCGGGTCTCCGAACCAAAGAAGCTGCCGACGGACTTAAGCTAATAACGTTACTACATTTAGAAAACATCGCGGAGTTTACAAAGTACATAATTACAACTATTTACAGCTAAGCCTTTCGACTTGGTATGAAGATGAGTTGAAAAGAGTTTAGTTAGCCAAGTTTGAAACACGCCCAGGCTCGCTGATCTCCTACCAAAAAGGGGGCAAAGCCGTAATAGCATAGATGCGCCTCGATGCTACCCTACCTTGCCCTGTTCATGCATACTTTTGCATGTAACATAGTAACTAACAAGAGAGATAGAACCAGGGGTTTACAAGATAAGGCTCCAATGACAGCGGCACAGACTAGCCCCTTGATTTGCTAAGATGGGTAAACAGGCAGACGGGCGAGGTTAGACAATATGGGGACGGGCGAAGCAGCACGAAAGAGAACCTGCGATGGAAGGATATTGCGTACGACATGAGATCATGGTTTGTCCAGGATTGGGATCCTTCCAGCTTCCTAAGTCAAAGACCATTGGATCTTGATGGGTCAATTGGGTTTTAAGGCGCCCGGGGGGCAATATGCCAATCATGTAGTGAAAAGAGAAGAAAAAAGAAAGAAAAAAAGATTAATAAACTGACCATACTGCCAATCCGTGGCCAGACTCAGCTGGAGAGCCTTCTCTTCTAGTTGGTCTCCAATTCCTCTTTTTCCGGCGTGCAGCTTCGCCACGAAAACTGTACAAAAAGACGAAAACGATACGCCTTTTTTCTCATCGACCCAAAGATAGGAAAAGTACGAGACGAGACGAGTGTGACCCGAGTGCAGCAGATTACGCGCATATCGCGCATATTGAAGGCTGTCGTTGCTAGTCGGTCCGTTAAAAGAGGAACGATACGGGATGGGAATATAGGAGAAGGACATAAACACGGCATCCAACTGACTTATCCGTCTACTGGCATTCGGTCGAGGCCTTAGAATCATACGCAAGTATGCCGCTCGGCCCTCTAACGACGAGCTTCACGCCACCGCCGGACTGTGTCGCATCGTCGGCGCTGTATTGGGTCAACACTGCCTCGACATTCTACTGGTTACACGGCCGACCGGGACAATCATCTTGCTTCCCTGACGGCTACTCTCCCTACCAAAATCAGTATTATAGCCCCGGTATATGTCCTGCTGGCTATACACGTGCCTGCGAATCTATATCAACCGAAGAGGATACGGTCGTCGCTACGCGGGCGACATGCTGTCCGTAAGTATTAATGCACACGCGATTTTCCCCCGTTAAATCCTCGTAGCGGTTGGGGGGTAGTTATGTATCCGTAGTACTCAGCGGAGTTCCCCGAATTTATTATCGAGAGGGGACCGGAGTCGGATAGTAAAGGGAGCAACGTATAGAATATAAAAATCTGACATGGCTTACCTATTTAGACCGGGAAATTACGAATGCGCCCCTACATCGAGTAGCTATAGTTATCCATGGGGACCGACCCTCGGCTGCATGTCCGTGTATAGAGTAGACACGGAGATGGCCTTCACAACAATCGAGGGCACACTGCAGGGGGGAGAGGAAGCCGGACCACTAACGAGTATATTCGCGCCGGGTACCATCATGGCATACGGCGTCGTGATACAGAATAGCCCCGCGACAACGACGGCAGGAGAGACGGCAACCCCGGTTCCCAGTTCATCAGCGGACAGTTCCGCTCCAGCCTCCGAAACATCGCCTTCGGCATCAACGACGGCGGGAGCACAACCCGACAGCAACGGAGGTACCAGGCTTAGCGCTGGTGCCGCTGCTGGTATCGGTATTGGAGCCGCTTTCGCCGTTTTGGCTTTGGGTGCGGCGGTACTGTGGATGTTCTGGTCACGCCGACGGAAAACGAGACAAGAGGCAGCAGAATTGCAAGCCCAATCTAGTATGATGAGTCCAGGTAACTGGAGTTCTACGACATGGGGCGCACCACCCTTTAGCCAACCGCCGGTGATGCAGACGAACTGGCCGCCCTCAGAACTAGCAAACGAGCACGGCTACAAAGAAATGCCCCCCGAGTCTCGGATACTCATAGAGGCAGACGGTAGAGAAGTGTATCAGCGGTAGTTATCATAATTATCGGAGAATCATAATCTGAACGAGCAAATATCATGCAATAATAACGGATACCGAAGATATCTCACCGCCTAATCAGCCATACAAACGAACAGGATCAGGATTCCGTGTTCAAGCCGTGGCGCCCTCATAGTGTTAAATGATAGGCCGGCATTGAAAGAAGTTTAGGGGGCGCAATATAAAAAGAGGCGTAGAATTCTGGCGCTGGAAAGTTTTACGCACTCCAAGACCGCCTGCAGAGGTGCGGATTATCCTCTGCAGACATCCTTACGCCATGTATCGACATAGAGCTCTAGTGGCTGCCACTCTCAACTGCTAATAGACGCATTTGAAATAAAACGCCGAATAGCCGCTTGCCTTTCGTGACCTGCAGAAACAAGGGTACCTAATGTAGAGAAAAAAGGGGTGAAAAGGGCCATTCTCGGGCGGGATCTCATCCCTGCTGGGCAGTCCAGAAAGTTCTCCAGAGGCCCAATGCATAAACCAATCATGGCTCTTTCATTGATAGCCTCGAGAACATCCTAGGACAATCCTCGGGTTGATGCCGAAGCGGAATCTAAGCGGCATTTCGAGGGTATCTCGAACGGGATATCAGTCTTACGCATCTAGACAAGACCGACTGAGGCGGAGCATACTCTCCTGAACACTCATATTTGAGCGCATTGGTAGCTATATGTGTCTTCAAAATAGAATTTTCCGGTTGCTAAGACCCCAATAAAGAGGCATGATCCTTCAGATTATGCAGCTTCGGTTGTCCGGGAAGACAGTTGCGGCAGGTCGGATGTGCAGCTATCGTACGCGCGTGTGCGTCTGTCACATCGACTGCGCACACGACGACGTCGAGATATCAACCACAGGGACATGGTTATGGGCAGTGGACGGATACCAGCAACATCCCCAGTCTCCAACGCAAAGCATCGGCCTTTATGCATATCGGCAGCCCACAATACTTCCCGAGAAGCCATCACGAGGCTTTAAGGACCGAATGATCTCGGTTCTGGAACGATCTAGATGACTTCTAGATAAATGAGTCCCTTTATTGGCCCGAAGTTTGCCTGTGAAAATGGTCAGCCCGGGCGTTTATGTAACAGTGCCCGCCTCCTTTAGGCCTGCCTCGAAGGAATCTAGGTTGCAGAGATCCATATTTCTACCAGCCCAACTATCTATCATGATCGTCGGTCCAAAGGCAACCGCCAGTAGAGATAACCGAGTCATGAGATTAGGGTAATCAGGCGAAATACCTTTGTTGAGGAACGCTAAGCTGAGTCCTTGGATGTTGATTACCTCCAGACTGTTGCGGGGAAGCTCCCGTGGGAAGTGTTGTCAAGCCCGGGATGCCGCTTAGGGAATAACTTTAGGGTAATCTTTAATTGAGGTAGCTATTTCTCGCGAGAAATGCTACGTGTCTTGAACCGCGGCGTCGGGATGTGAATTCACGGGCTCCCCTGAAACGGGACTGAAATAGGATAATAGTTCGGGCAATCTAGAATTAGGTATTTATCATCTTCGCATTGGCACTGTGAGATCACGGTTGCCACGATTTTGTTGCCACGATTTCAAGATTCTACCCCGTTCCAGCCCGCAAATCTTGCCTTGGTGCTCAAGTAGCGTTGTATTACCATAGAAATTTTCCAGGTCCCTCCAATCTTGCCACCGCTGAAGATATGTTCCGAGTATCCAAGTAGATAGAACGGGGAGGTGTTCCCATATTCCCAACTAAAGTTAGCAGCTACTGAGACATACAAGTGAGATCCAATGCGCCTATTGGGGACTATACGTGTTTAATTATTTCAAAACAACGCCTCGTGTGACCCTAAGATTGACCTAAGTAGGTATCTTTCATCTTACCTTACCGTATCGACTAGTTTAATGGCACGCACATCTTTTCTCGCCATTGCTTATATGACAAGTCATTCGTAGAAGATGTCTAACGAATGGTGTAGGAATGGAGAAGTGGTTGACCAACCATTGGAGGTCAAATATCAACGCCCTCATTAGTGCGGGCACTACCGATGATAGTAACGTCAGGTAGGACTTTAACAGGGGTACGGTACATGTTATTGTATGTATAATACTATAATTCAAATCCTTCCTTTCCTCTTTCCCTATTCCGAATATAGTAAAGGAGGTGTAGTTGAACGGCAACGAGCTTGCGCCTTGCATCGAGTGGCAATATGAGGTTCCGTTTTTAATTAATCGCATGGAATGGGGGTGTGATTATTGACCCTATAACTTGCTTTAGAATTCCAAAAGAAAAGAGAGAAAAAAAAGAAAAAGGGGGGGTCATGATGCTAATCCGCAAATAAGAACTAGCTAGCCCGCCATCTAGTTACGGAGCGGTAGCTGGGGAGACGCGGATGTTGTACAAGCTGTAGTAATACTTCTATGCAACTCCCGCAGGGTCTCTCCAGCGCTAATTACTATAGGCAGCTGCCTATAACTACCATAACTGCCTAGATTCCGACAGACGTGTGATAAGTTGCTCATGCGGTTTTCCTTGATCCCGTTGTTCCACAGCAGCTTGTGGCCGAGACTCTATGATAGCTTCGATACATTTCCTTCATATCCATAAGACAGCTAGTCTTTGTGAAGAATGCTGTTCGAGCAGGGATGTACGAAGCTCCGGTTGCAAGTAGCCGAATGCAAAAGGCGGAACTCTTGAGAGTACCAGGTAATTTGCTCGGGAATTTTACCTAGGTGGTTAATAACCAACATTGCGTAAGTTGTAACAACTTGGGTGTACTTTCTAGCGCGATATCAAATTTCTCTATTTCTGTTCTTTTCGAATTCCAAACTATTCGAGATACGGATATTGAGGTATTAGCGTGTAGGTGTGGGCGCTGATAGTATCGTTCTCTCGCCAGAAGTCTAGAATAATAAATGTGCAGTGCCTAGAATAATCCCTCTGTAACTAGTAGTACCACTGGTTGTGCTCTGATCAATGTTCCCTGGCAGACTCGGTCCTGAGCTGAAAGCTTGGTTTGAAAATCAATACTGGTCTCCCAAGCTGTAGCATCATACGACGCAGGCCATTGAGCGTCACATTGCATACTGCCAACGGAGAAGTAATGGAATCTTAGCGGGCAAGGCTGTCTCCCGAGCAGTGAGTATAGTTATTGGAGATGCAACAGAACCAACAACCTGGGTTAGCTTAGATCAACGCGCTCAAAAAGGACAGACCAGCATCTCAGCTACCAATCACGGTTGAGCTTATCTAAATGTCGCTTAGATTCTCCAAGTCGAAGATCATGATACGTATAAGCGTCGACACCAGGCCGTAGTCCTGTAAATCATCTATCGTGGATATGGAACCCACCCCGATAGAAACTAACAAGAATAAGTTGTCGGCCCGGTCAGAGTTTATCGGAGGAAAAGGGAATTCCAGGGTAGGAAATGATCTGAGGTCAACCCTGTCTGCAAGCCGGCGAATGAAGAGCATACGTGAGCGCCGAATACAATTTTGGTGAATATCATGAGCCAGTTTCTCAACCCCTGTCTCAAACCGTCTTGCCTTGTATATACGTACGTGGCCAAGAATAGCCTCGCATGACTCCGGCGGTTGGTAGTGAATAGACCAGGCAATAGTAGGTAAACCGTTAAGCCGCATTATTTCGTAGGCAGCCACCAGTCAAGATATTGGCCTAGAGACACCTGTATCGCATTATGCACCTCTACGTGCGCCCTAGGTTGCGAAACAACATAACTCGACGTGTCATAGAACGAGCAACGCCTGTTACTGAGGCATGTTAGCCACCCACTCACTAACGGACATGTAGCTTAATAAAGGATAAGCTGTATTAAGTCCACGACTTTTGTTCATGGATTGTATTCCGATACGATGGTTCGCTAAGGATCAGGCAAGGTATACGTCGTCCACCGCAACACAAGATATGCATGGTGCATATGAAGAATGTTTAAGCCAAGGTTCTGGCCGTGACCGAGGTAGAATCGATTCATGATACTCGTTGGTTGAACGCGTTCTGGTATCATTGTATGATACCTTCGTGAGCTTATGCTCCGAACATACGACGGTCTTCTTCCCTAAGCCAGAGCATGCATAGAGTAGCCAGCCTAATTCCAAATGCTCATGATAAGCTGCTGAAACGAGTGGGCTAACGAATGGCAAGCCCAGGACGATAGTTGATGGACACCACATGTGCCACGGGATCGAAGAGCAACACCATTCATACATAGAAGCCGAGAACCCGGATTCCAACCTGAAAAGCGACCGTCGAGCACAAAGCTCGATATGGCAAATGATCGGCCGTGGCTACGATATTCTACATACGTGCGTACGGTAAAAGATAGTGCTTAATACTAGGCTTGGCGACCTAAGTACAAACAAGCGAACCCGTTACGGTAAATCTTACATCTGTAGATGGGTGTGTAGACTCCATGGTGGCTAGGGGCGAATATTCTGAATGCGAGTTAATATTTGTGAGATGATTCATGAAGTCGCCATCGAGAAGATACATACTATTGCGAGTATGGATTAATAGGTAGGTTTAGTCCAGGAAACAAAGAGAAAGAGGGAGAGAGAAAATGATTGGATTGGGTGTAAGCGATAACACCTCCAAAGAGGTGGTCTATGATTCTAATAAGTATACTTTCTACGAATTTTTTAGAATGAGCCTGCAGGCGGAGATATTTCCTCAATATTATGACACGGATATATTAAAAAAGGGAGAAAAGGAAAAAAAAAAAGAAAGGATTGCATGCATTCTATTAGACATGATGATTAGACATAACAGACATATGATAGGTAGATGTTACGATACGCGGATATATGTAATGTATGTAATGCGTGTAATGCGAGTAAGCGGGCACTGTAGTATTGTGGCGCGATGGATTCTTGTCGATTTCGTTTTAGTGTAATATTCTATAAAGTTCAGCTTTGCTTTTTTTTGTTTTTTTACTATTTATTTATTTCAAGTAGTTAAAATTATGTCAACGTTGTTTATATCTGTTGCATATTTTGGGGGGGGATGGATGTTGGTTGGTGTGGGAAATTTACAAGTTTGACGTCAAGGGTCTCTTGTCCTTCAAAAAAGCGTTCGGACCCTGTTCCTACTTAGGTAACCTAGGTTTTTCCGGCCCCTCTCCCCGGAGACCGGAGATTTTTTGGGTTTTAAGATACTCTAACTAAGTGGAGCGGAAGTCTTTCCTAGGGTCCTACCCGACCTAACACAGCGGGAGTCAGTGCTGCCCCGGGGGTTTCCCTGGTGCTTCCTTCCATACCTCCTTGTTTCTTTGGTGTTCCCATCGTAGGGTGACTAAACCGCAATGACCCTTTTAACGAACGAGCTGTTTAATTAATAAGCAGTAAGCTTATGGTATGTTATGGTACGAAGTACTATAATATGGTTAGGTACGTATGTATATGATGCATGTAGTGCATGTAGTGCATGTACGCAAGTATTATAAGGTGCCTAGGTATTTTATATTATTCGATGTGGCATGTAATGCTCACATGTAAGTACTACACACTTTTATATACGCACATATTATAATAGTATATCTCTACCTCCTTATATACCAAACAAAAAATACATACGTAGGTACCTACCTACATACACTACTTACCTACATACATGCCTACATGCCTACATACCTACACGCCTACCTGCCTACCTGCCTACACTACTATACGCACGTATGCAGGTTGGTCGACGTGAGGAGATTTATTAATTAATTTATGCTGTCGTCCACCGCGGAGAACTTCCCAGCCAATAGAAGCCGTCATTTGTTTTATTTTTGTATCTTCAGCCTCATCTGGGGTATCGTTCTTGCATTGGACGATGGTTCCCTAGCAACATATGTAGGGCCATTTTCAAGAGGAGCGGAAGCGCGGAAAGGTGGCGATGAAGGTGGTTTATGTGCCTATTGGGGGGTCTCATGTTGGCTTATGCCACTCAAGAATCCCCTATTGGGAAGTTCAAGCCTCTCTGTCATATTATTCGATCCTTGAGGTCGCAGTGTAACCATCAGCGCTGAAAAGGCAAGCTTCGTTCCCGGTACTACCACTGCCGTTCTCACATCCTTCTAGCTTCTTAATCGACGCTAGGATTGTGGAACAGACAAAGATGCAAGGCATGCCGATAAAGGCATCAGCAAAACTAATTGATAATTTTGGTTACATTGGATCGAAACTTTTCATGCTCACGTCCAACTAGAAAGAGCCTTTTCTTTTGTCAGAACTCATTATGCGAAGTTCTCGAGTTCCGGTTGGAATCTTATGATTTCTCTATTTAAATCCCGCCAATAGTCAACACCCTTTATTACATTACAATGTTGCATGCCTCTTATCCCACCTTTCTACATACCAATTACGAGACGAGCGCGGACGAGTGCGGACAAGCGCGGGCTTGTGATAGCGGTCCGATGGTTCTTCATTCTCGCTCTTTGCAGAGGTCTAGGTCTTTATTTTGTGAAGCTAATCCAAAATCCACGGTTTTATTCTGCCTATGATACAACCCCTCTTACATGGATATGACCTGTCGGAGTTGATAGGTAATGTTAGCAGCTCCCGCATGCTAGGTAATCTTTCCATCCTGAAAAGGAGTGCTATAACTAAATGAAGGCGTGTTTCCAGAATACCAGAGGATCCACTCCAGACCCTTGTCGCCGCAGGGTCCTCAATGATGCATTGCAGGGGGACTCTCGTTGGAAAGATGGGATGTGGCCTGTGTTTTGATATGGCAGACGGCCTAGCTGTTGTGTTCCCTAAAGCAACCTTTAGAAAGAGAAGAAGAAAAAGCTACAAGAAAAATCCAAAACCGATAAATTTTCTTATGTACGTAGGTACTTAAATAGGCTACGTACCGCAGATAGGACCCCTGGGGATAAATAACCATGTTTTCGCACACGTCCCTTGGCTTGATGATCACCCTGCTTCTCGGGACATCCTGGCAAAGAGAACCATTTCAGTTTCTTAAGCACCTATATTCGACACCTGCTTACTGAATAGGACTTACCAGCCCGTCGGTGATATCTTATCGCTCAACTGCCAGCGGGCAGTGGCAGGAGTCTTACCCTTAAAACCGACATCTCTTATTTCTTGATTCTCCTTCTTCTGTTCCCCCCCCTTGGGCAACAGTTTCTTTCACAATGAGTGGAAGCGGCGGTTTCTACAAGTACCGATGCAAGTACTTTTACACTCATAACTGCCCTAACTGGGTTTATGTGAATAACTCGCCTTGCGCAAACTGCTGTGTAAGTCACTCATCCGGAGATAGTAAGCCCGCGCTTTTCAACACAGGTTTGGCTAATACTACCCGTAGGCAGAGGGGAGAGATGTCGACGGGAATCCCCCCCAGATGCCTTTACCGAGGCACTCGCACGATATTTGCGTCCCTCGAGTTGAAGATGGCGTTGTACACTACACGCTAATGGAGCTCGTCAACACTAACGAGGCCGGAAATCAATGGATCCTAAGATACAAAGTTAACCAAGCCCAAATCACTACGGTAATGACGACCAATGCCACTCCCGGCGTCCCGATTCCAGCAACGAGCTACTGAAAGGAGGAAAGTTTTATGTGGCCGATGACGGGGCGTCTATGGACACTAAACGTTGACAATAATCAGACGGGACGTTCTAGTAGTTTCCAGGGATTAAGGTAGCGGATTAATGGCATTGGGGAATAACCAAGACAGCCGAGATTGTGGGGCGCAGCCACCAGTTGCCCAGGCTCTAATTATGAACTGACGATCGTATGGCGGAAGCGGCGGCGTTCCCTACAAAATCAGCCTATGGACTAGCTTCACTCATGAATTACGACTATCTCAACGGATGGTGGAAACGCCTGTCTTAATCAAAGATTGCGCCGAGTTCGGTCCTCATAGTGAAAAGAGCGCACGTTTACAATGGGACAAAAGTACGGTGTTACTTTAAGATTGGGCGCTGGTGATCATGGATGAGGGTAAATGATTAGTATGGTAGTATGGTAGTATGGTAGTGTGGTAGCATAATAGGATGGTAATAGTATAAAGAAGCTTAATCCCACTTAATATCTAGGTACCTGGAGAATGTTAATAGTAGATGTCACGTTAAGACAAGGAGTCTAATCGCATCTTTTTGAAAGAGAATTCCACATAACCCCGAACCTTCGAGTTGGTACTAAATCCATACCATAAAATCGGAATCACAATAATGGAGTGCAACGGGTAAAAAGAAATGAGAGCGCACCATTCTAGTAGTAAGGTACGTAACGCGCGTCAGGACATTGCTATGTATGAAGTAGAGCAATGTTGCAATATAGATCCGGGGAGTTCTCAATCGGGCTTGTTGCATCAGTTATCGCGTCCGCTATGAGCCTCGTGATGATAGATCGTTTTGTGGTACTGCGACTTATAAGCACCTTGTAAAGAAAATACCGGTAGCGAATCTTACGTCCGGAGCCTGATAAAGCTTACGAGAGGTCGGTTACCGATTTACGATTATCAGCGTTCTTAAGTTCTTAAGAGGCATGCGTGGTTGATCAGTAAAGCTCTCTATGTAGGAAGGATGAATACAACAGCATCCGTTCGTGTACGTCCGTGTGCACCCATGCGAATGTTCGCGCCTTACAACTTTCTAACGTTAGGTTAGATCCTTATTTCCTACGTAAAGATAGGTAAAGCCACAAAGTTGGCAATGCTCTGCGAGGCTTATGTGCACTGTATTAGTGGCCGTACCGAGACGCGGACTCGTTATGTCCGATTTACGTCGCAAGAATACTACGGATAAGATGACATCAAGACGTATGCATACACGTATACAATAAAGATCCCCATGTCACGATAGATATCTATATGTAGGTACATAAATGGGTAGCGAAATATGACGTGAGAATAGTGGCCCAGTCAAATCACTTGACTTCCATACCTAAAGTAGGTACCCAAAGTAAGTAAGTACCCAGGCAGCATGCAATGTTGATTTTCTTCGACTCAAGTATGATAAATAAGTATAATAAATATGGTTGCATTACTCAAAGAACCTACGGCGCGTCCACGTATGTTGTATTATTACTCAATATTGAAGCAATAGAATAACTTGTAAGTGACCGATTATCCCGCTTGCGTCCGGAAATCCGCGTAGAATATTGGTTAGGACATATGTAAAGCCGTCAGTCGAGCAAGGACAACGAGACAGTATCGATAATAAAAATTCCGAAATTAGCAAGACGGCACATAGACATACATACACTAGCATTGGACTGCCTCATTTGTATGTATGGATTACGGACTACGAATGAAGCGGGTCCAATCTAGCCGAACCAGTCGGCCTTATTGCACGGTTAAGGTGGCTGGGAAATCGGGAACACTAGCGGATGCGCCTATCCGTGACCGTTACATGTCAGGGATATCCAAGGTGGGGGGTCCCGCTTCGGTATGGAGCATCCAAGCCCTGTTCGGCCACGTGCTTAAGCTTTTCCAAGTGTTTGTCCGGGCCGCTTTGCTCCACCTGCTCCACCTGCTCCACCTCCACCACCTTCGTCCACTGTCAATCTTCCCCACAAATTTTCAACCTCTAATTCCTAAAAAGCCACTTTGTTTTACCTAACTTATAAAATCTTCAGCCTCAAAGAAAAAGAGAAAGGATTGATTGCTTTTTCTCTTGGGGGTTACATACAAAATCTTAGGCAACGAAGTCCGAAACAAGCAATGCGTGGCCAGCATTTACGTAGTAATAATGTCACGAAGACTATCTGACAGATGCAAATCTCGTACGACATATTTCCGATTTATCAGTGTCTCATATGTCGTACTACTATCTCCTCCAAATTTTGAACGCATCGGATTTCCTCCTGCATGTCCAGGGTCTCTATATTCCATCGTAAATAACCTACTTGCTTTTCATGCCATATCTTAGAAATCCCATTCACCCCGCGAACACCCCCTCCCCTGCCATGCGCGTCAACCTTTTGGTGCTAATGATCTACACTAATCCTATGCCATTTTTGTGAGCCGAACTAAACTATCATCTAAGTACGGCCAACTACGGTGCTTAGTCAAGCCGGGCCGACAAATCGCAACCTTAAGGCTTTGAGTATTCTTATGCCCATTTACGGAATACGAACATGTTTGTTGTAAGGTACCTAGGTAACTACCTAGGTAAACATCCATCTCAACGCCGTACTACATACTATCAACTATCTACCCCTTGTTCTAGCCGATCGGGTCCTAACCCCTAAACCATCCATGGAAACTCATACACGGTGAAATGTCTTATTTTCCTTGTATAATCTTTCCTTGTATAATGGCCACCGTAAGCTACCTCCTGGGTATAAATCTGCTAACTGCGGCGATATAACCGACACCAATACATTCCCAATGAAACTGTCATGACGTAAATCAAACGTAAGATAGAGATGGTCCTACTCCCATTCAATGTGAACGGATAGATCAACACAGTCCTACGTTTGGATCATATTTATTGACGTTACGCGTTACAACATGACATTTCATACACTACAGTAGCTGGACCAACTATTCGCAGATGTATCAGCTTCATGAGACGCCCGTCCGAATGTTGTAGCATCCTATATGACGATAGCATGAAGAATACGTCAAGTAAAGCAAGAATCAGTCAGATCATTCAACCACGTAAATCAATATTGATACATACCTTGTCCGTGCTAGGCCCCCAATGTCCACCAAATGGCCTACTATATCACTCTTTGGGCACAGGCTCAGCTATAGTTTATTCTTCCGCATACTCGCCTTTGCCTACCGCGGACCGCGAGAAGGGGCTACAGGGGTCTACGCGAAACGGATGACCCAATAAGGAATCTCAAATATGTCAAGCAATGTTACGCGCGACGGCTCGATTTATCAATCAACATTCATAGGATACCAAGCTCGCCACGAGCTGCACTTTGTAGGTAGGCAGTCTTGTTTTATTTGTGATACATCGTCTCGCGTTAGGACCAGCACCTCGTTTGACTCCAATTAACCTGACTTTCGACATCTCAATATCGATACAAACGAAGGGCAAAGAAGTGACTGCGTTGCTCCAAGAACCTACAAGCCAACCTTACCCATACGGCTTATCCGTCCTAGTTGTCTCAGTGGTTCCAAGGTAGACATCCTACTATGTATACAGCCGTGTAGCCCGACATAGTCCAAACATCTGCGTGAGGGTGGCGTCGACTTTTCCAGATGGAGGAATTCGCAAGTCGGGCGAAGCAACGTCGTCACCAAGGACATTGGCCACTAGTGGTAGCATCAAATACTTAATCCTATTTCTTTGCCAATAAAGGTGCTTCGCGCAACTAGATGAACATATTTTATACTCGACTCGTCGCCTATCGTTTGCCTATCGTTTGCCGGTAGTTCATGATCGTTGATCATTACCGGCTTAAGAGATTTGGGAAAAGGAAGTATACAACCATTGGGCCTCACAACTCCCGAGTTTCGGGAATCCGGAAGGCTATAACATTTCATATGATCCAGGTGACATACATGAAAACAGGTCTTCCCCAGAACCGTTGTACAAACCCATTCTAAGGTACAGCTGCATCTGGTCATTGGATCAACCTTGGCAGCGGCAGGGTTCATGTTGTTACATTCGTCTAAGTCCTTTCAACCAACACCGGGTTATCCAAACTTGTCCAACATGAAGGGAGAGACTGAAGGGTCCAACCATCAGCCCTATCTTAGCACGGTCGGGGAGAGCGAGTAGTATCCCGTCACGGGCGACTACACACTGCCGAAAAAAACTTATCCATAGCCATTGAAGAGTGGCTTCTAACAGGTCCATCCATGGATGGTCGGATCGAGGGGTTGCAGCGCAATACGAAATCAGACCGCACTAGCCAACCTCACAAAACACTCACATCGAATAGCACTACTACACCTTCTGGCTAGCCTTCGACTACTTGTAAGCAATTCACCCTGGGTGTGGCTCGGTAGGTACTACCTGATCTAGGGCTAGTGAAATCTAGTAAAGGGACGACCAACGGGGTGTAGAATATTACTGTTGAGTAACCCTCCCTAATTTCCGTCAAATTCCCAACACGTATCTGACTCGTCGGACGGTGGTCATATCATGTTCAAGCTTTCTATAATAGGTTCTCAACCCATACTTACTTCATGTAGTCTACTAATCTAGACCTTTCGATTCAATACCAAACTAATTGTCCAACCTAATAATTTGCCTACTTGGATAGCCTCTTATGCGAGAGGAGCTACGTAGAATGCAACTCAATAGTTTGGACTTTAATAAAACGATTCTCTCACCGGAGAAGAAGTACCTTATACGTACCGGTATGGCCGCTACCAGTTAGTTTCCATCGAAATTCTGCTAAGTTTTAGAAGCATGCGGGTGCTCGGTAAGGGGCGACTATTCTACTAAAAGGGCCGAAAGAATATCCTGAAATGAGTGAGAATCTAGTAAGGTAATACCTAGTTCAAGGGATACGAAATACGAATGGACGCTGTAACGGGGTCAAGCCAAAGTTATCGTGCGTAGCAAATAGGTCGGCAGGGAGCCAAGTAGGACTGAGTACAGAACAGAATAATACCTACCTACTTAGGTACCTACCTACATATCTGTTCCATTCTCGCAGTTACTAGGTAATTGTACATTATATCGAAACAGAGCTTACACAAAAACACGCCAAAGCTACCAACTACTACAAAGGATAACTGTAACCGTACCCCTGACCGACATTTCCAAACGGAAAAGACGCGCAAGGAACACGAGCAGGGAAAACAAGCAAGCCTCCCCTATCCCAAACGTCATTATAATTCAATAGTTAGCATAACGACATAGAGAATTTCTACGTGGCTAAATATTTGAACTGACGTTTCACAGAATGATAGCCGTGGGACGCAACTTTTGTTGGAGTTGGTAAATTTTCTCCTGGAGTGGCGACGTATCGGTTCGGTATTATTAGAAAACAGGGGCTGGTTGGGTTGTAATGGCCCGAGGGATATCCCCTTTTCTAATCTCGAATCTGTCAATCGCGAAACTCAACCCATGCTCTTAGAAAAAGAATCCTACCTCATATTGTGAGACTCAAACGGTAGCTCGTTCGTGCGGGGGGGGCTTGGGGTTTTACAATTGATCGTACGCACTATGTTTTCCCAGTGCTAAGGCGAATAGCTACAGCTAGATGATAACCTGTAAGCCTAGCATACTCGGAAATTGTGTCTTCCTTATCTCCACTAGCTATTGTTATGATTATTCGTGTATTCTTTCAGCAACCTTCGATTCTACGAGTTCCTAAACTTAACCTCAAGACATCGCAACAACAGACAAGACTTTCGCTTTCAACGACACCGAAATACTAGAAGCCGCCGAATTTATATCCGCGTATGTTTCATAAATTTGATGGATGGGTTTGCGTTTTCCCTTTTCCGCCCCCTTTACCAAGCCTAACATCTATTCCTCCTCGTCAAGTTCTGATACACCAATCCAAGTCAGCTAAGAATAGGGGAAACCAGTAAAGAAGCTAATCATTTTTAACAATTCGACTTAAGTCATAGGTCATAGACAGACGAGACTCGTGAATCTTTCCGCGACATCCCAATAACACGCCAAGCTCAAAGAGCTAAGAACAGCGCCGCAACCATCGACAACCAACCCCAAGACCAATCCCATCTTCGCAAAGACGACACACCATTCCCAAGCTCCCGCCATTGATATCCGAACGTCACATTCTGCACAACGGCACTATTATGACAATTGCCCCCAACGATATCCACGTCCCTTAAGTCGTCCGGTGTCACGAAGAACATATACTGCTTTTGATCGAGTCCCTCGAACCCCGAGGTATCGTAAGGGAATAAGTCTAAACTATCCGTCGCAGTTGTGTTGCGCAGGAATATGCATTGCACTTGACCCGGGTAATCGCGCACCATCTGCGGGTAGTCTTTCATGACGTCCGAATTGGATGTGTCGGCCATGAGAATAAACTTCCGGTGCGGAAAGGTCTGGAAGATCTTGTTTAAAAGTGCCTTTCGGATCGATAGCGTCGCCTTGACGTCGGAGAAGTTCAGCGGTCGCGTATCAAATGAGCCAAGAGGATACGTCTTGTAGATGAATCTGTGACATGGTTAGTCTAGGCCAGCCCTCCCCAACGGTGAGAATAAGCTTACTCCATGTAGTTCCTGGTTGCCTGTTCCGGTGTTGTAGTAAGGTAATGGAAATGGAAATTCGGGATTGTGGCAGACCAATTGGCGTAGATCTCGGGCATATTCATCCAGGGGGTGAATTCTCGGGCGAAGGAATTTAGAAGCCCTTCCTTAGGATCGTAGATTTTGGTGACACGGAGAATGTCATCTATATCGGAGACGATCGTGAAGCCCGTTGGCGGCACTAGGTACGCTGTCGCATTTCCCGTATTAGTTCCCCTGGCGTACATATTGAGAGCTTGAATAGACGAAGTCGCATTGCCAGCCATCAAGTGTTCATTATTAGAACCACTGATATTCCGAAGGGTGACGAAGGCATCAAAGTCACCTTCGTTGGTGGTTTGATACGGCATATCGATCGACTGTGCCCCTCCATCCTGACCATTGATTGTTAGTGGGTTAGCGGTACATGAATGGATCTTGGCTACTTTAACTTACAGCGTTGACTACACCTCCGCTTGCGTCCGGGCGAACATCGACGTCATTCACAAAGTCAATAGTGACGTTCATGCCCCCTTGCTGGACGACGAATATGGAAGCTGTCAAGTTTCGAGCTTGCCTCTGCTCCGGCTCGGACAGTTCATCTATATCTGTACCGACGAGGAATACATCGGCTAGATCGTCGAGTTTCTTTTGTGAGATATCGGGTTGCTTGTAAACATTACCATGGATTCGGACATTCCATCCATCGTCGGTCCAGTTCGCATATGCACTGAAGTACACTTCTTGTTAGTAACTATCTCGCTATTGCGTTTCAACCTTACGGCCTATCCTTACGGGAGATTGAGAACCTGAGTTGGCTTAGCGTCTAGATCCGAGCTATGTATTCCCAGAGAACTAGCAACAGCATCACCACTAGGGAAGTCTTGGAAGAACTGAGGTACACCCGATGCTACATAGCTCGAGACGTCACTCCCAAGACCGTCTATCACGCTGTGAATGTAACTGCCAGCATCTAAGCGGCGGTATACTGCTTGGTTACTTAGGTCGGGAGCCGGTGTAATCATAGGATGTGCGGGCGGTGCAGCCAAGGCCGCCCTAGCTGATATTAACGATAGTAGCCATGCCGGTACTAGTCGGCACGATAGTATTGCCATTGGCGTTAGGTAAATGCTTTAGGCGCGGTAGGTAGTACTGTAGGTAGTACTGTAGGCAGTACTGTAGGTAATAGTGTTTTGGCACTTATTGTCACGATAATTTAGGAGGTGGGTCGGGCAGTGACAGGATATAAGTTTGAGGTGGCATATATTGTGGATTACTTGATTACCTCATATCCTCATATTAGTTGTCAAACAAACATGGGTATTCTTATTTTGGCCTATTAAATTTCTTATCTCACAAGTGGCTAGGGGTGGGTGCGTTGCACATGTAGTAGGTTGTGCCCTGTTTGTGTTGTTCTTGCTTCCTTTGTCCTTCCAAGACCTTGGCTATGACATCACCGAACACCGATCGTCGTTTTGGTCCCTTGCATGTACTCGTGGTAAAAAATCCAAACCGGAATGGGAATTGAAGTTCCCCATCAAATAAAGTTACTGCTGACGGCCGGTCCCGAGTGCGACCTTCTGGGCCCCGCTCCCTCTTAATTAAGATTTGGGAAATATCGATTCGATAATAATATAAATATTTGACTTTATACTTTACGCTACCAGGTTTCCCTGGTTCTTCGCCTCGTCTTAAGCTTCCCGGCAATATTTGCACTCATTAATCTTTTTTTTATTTTAACCTTAAACATTATTTCCTCCCCATACTCTCCCAATTATTGGCCCGTCGCCAAAATCTACCTATATATGCATAACATCCTTTCAACAAACGACAAGCCCCTTATGCTCTAGCATCGCAGAAGTCCAACTCTTAGTGTTCCGCTGCATCCACAGCTCGGGAAGAATGTTAAATCCACGCGATATGTTCGCATACCCCGTCAATCTATATAACCTTTCGAGTACACCAGCGAAGTATTGCCGATGATCTTCTGAGAGACTCTCCGCAGCAGCCACAAATATTGGCCATACGATGACGTGGGATCCCGGCGCAGTGGGGTCGAGTTGTTCGCACAGGTTTCTAATTTGCTGGATACGGTCTTCCATATAATATTCTAGACTGACTAGGTCCCCGAGCGGCGATACTTCTGAGTCCGCTCTTGCCGTATATATCTCTCCCGCTAGCCTATACGACTGTTCATACACGGGAAAGTTCCGAGAGAAGTCATATCCGCTACGTTGTGGAATATTCCTTCGTCGCTTGCAATTTTCGAGGCTTTGGATGTAACGCTTGAACATGGCGACCGGGTCACTTGATAGTCTCGGAGGGCGAACAGGTCGGGCTTCGAGAGAAGAGAAGGGTTGCGTGAAGAATCCTATTCTACTTATAGTTAACCTTCCGAATTCTACTCATTGCTGTGGTGCAATTTTAAGGGTAGGCAGGTAATAAGGGGCTAAACTAACATGCACGACTGAAAGTACAAGAATCTCTCCAATTGAGTTGCAGATGCTTTCAGTGGCCCTCGAACTTCGAGAAATGCCGTGAGTAAGTTGTATAAAGTCAACACGTCTTCATGGCCTATCACGAGATCGGCAACTATCAGAAGGACTAGTGTTGCCCAAGTGGTCGCACTCAAATCAGGGCTTGATATCGAAGCTTCGGTGAGCTTGCAGATTAGGCTGGCTCTCACAATCTCAGCAGGAGCACGAAGTCGTGGTTTCTGTGCTGAGAGGTGGAAGGCCGATGCGATGCAGACGGCTTTTTGAACAAGGGGCTCGTTGTACGCCACAGGCAGGATATAATGCCTATAGCCATTCGCCTCGTCGTCGAATAACACCATGAAAGGAGATACGTGCGCAGCAACTATAACCGTCAGTATCATGCTGATGACAGTAACAATGAGACGATGAGGCTTTACAATGCAAGAAGTGCAGGCGGATTCTTGGATCCAAGTCTGGCACCGTAGTTGGTACTGCTAGCGTCAGGTTATCCAACGTCGGCGACGTCCCCGAAACCCGTGGTACGGTTTTTAGTTTTTCTTTTGAGCATTCGATCCACTTCAATGGCTTTCTTGGACGCTTCAGCTTAGCATGTTCTCCTTCCAAAGATGATGCCGATAGAAGGCTAGAGCTAGTGGCTCCTTTGGCGAAGCGATATCTTACACCATATCCGGGACATTTTAGATTCTTTTTGGTGCATTTATTACATTGGTTCTCGGTCTTGTCGCAGACGATACGTCGCTTGACACAGTTATAACAAGCTAATCATCGGAGTTAGACTAGCGTTACATAGGTTGTTTTTTTTGGGGGGGGGAGAGAGAGAGAACAGGAAAACAGGAAAACGTTACTATGTCACTCACGTTTTCTACCATTCCCCTGATCGGCCATCGTCTCTGAAGATTCTTTCCGAATGCGACTTGTTGTCTCTCGCACGAAAGGCTACACGTGGAAAGCTGCCACCACCCCTACAAAACTCAGGAGATTTAGGGTTAATAGGGGTAAATAGAAGAATAGGTAGTTTTGATGGTGGATTTAGCGCACATGCGACACGTGATAAGAAAATTCGTATAAATATCGAGAAAGCCTAAAGGGCTCGGACTTTTAATATACATTCCGCCACCTACTAACACGACTGATCCTGGAGATAAAGATGCATTCGTAATGCCCAAATAAGTCACTAGAGTACCTGGGTAGATAGTAGGTCTGTCGTGAGAAGATTATTCTCACCTTCACCGATATCAAAGAGAAACAGCTCAATAATAGGATGTGTATAAGTGTATGAGTTACTATTTCTAGATTCGTCTGTTTGGTGTAACATCCCAAATAGTTACCATGATCTTCAACAAGCTTTGAAAAGGATTTGTTACAGCAGCACAATAGCTACACATCTACGTAAGCCTTCACGATGTATAACTGGAGACAACTACACAAGCCGTGGTTACACGACAAGATAAAGCCCGCTCGTCTATAGCCTGTCGTATAAGTAGCCTATTGTTCGTTCCCCTAATTATAATATAGCATGACTAACCTAGAGTCGTACGAGATAGCTGGCGTCAGCGTACCGCCGATCTCATATCGGGAACTCCCCCCGGTTCTTCGTGATCCTCAACTCATCCAGCACTTCCTTACCGACTCTGCCTCCCTCCTCAATAGCGCCATCAATGCATCCTCTCCAACCCGCCGCCCAGTCTCCGCTCGCAAACAGCACGTTTCCGTGCCTCTCTCGGAGCGCGGCGAGGTACTTCGTCGCCATGCCGGGCCCCAGCCACGCCCAGGTACCCTTAGAGAACTCATCTCCGTTCCAGTCGTGGAAGAGAAGGCGTTCTACAACTGTGCCATCGGCGAGGCCGCGGAAGGCGGAGAGCGCGGCTTCGGGATCTTCTTTTGGCTGTATCTTCATGCCAAGACCCACGATGTGCGTATTACCCGCAGGCGTAATTCCATCGCCTGACATGTAATTTAACCCCCCGGCGGGATGCGTTAAAGCACTCGTAGATCGAAGATCCGGGCCTTTGGTTTCTGCGTTGACTTTGACGATAAAGTTGGCGTGGCCTTGCTCCGATGCTGCCAGTTTAGCTGCCGGGAGGGCAGGTGAGAACGGAATAGTCTTGAGGACGTTGAGTGGTGCAGTGCAAATCAATCGACGGGCCTTAAAAACGACGCCGTCGCGTATAGTCACCTCGACTTGGCCCCCCTTATCGGCTACTCTGGATACCGGGCTCAAGAACTTATAGTCAAGCCGACCGGTCCCTACGGCCTCGTCAAAGAACCGGCGCGCGAAATCCGACTGTCCGCGCGCCAATTTGAAAGCAGCGCTGGCGGCCAGGAAGTCCATGCAATTATACCCACCGAGCGCCCAGTTGCGCAGGACTTCCCAGAAAGAAGCGTCCTTGAGGTCGCTACCGCAAAGAATGGAGAAGTACACTTCTAAGATAACGCGTTCTAGGGGTTCGATTTGGTCTCCTAGCTCTGCGATCCGGTCCGCTATGGACATGTTGTCAAAACGTTCGAGGGCTTCGGTGTTGAAATGTTGGTTATACGGGAACGGGACCGCCGCGCGACCTCTCTGTCCGTCGACATCGACAAATTTATTGAGCACAGTCTCAAGTTTCGCAAACTGCGCAATGCACGTTAATGGGCGAACATAATCAATTAAGGAACACGGCTCCGAAACCCCTTTCTGAACGTACCTCTTCTTCCTGACTCAACGTGATAGTATCATTTCCCACCCGAAGAATAGTCTTGCCACCTTCCAAACTAGGTGAGATTTCGAGCTCGTTCGTAAGATTATATCGCGATAATTCCCGCCAGACGAACGGCTGGTACCAATGCACCCAGGTCCCCCCTAATTCAAAGGGATAGCCTCCAATATCAGTTGACAAGGTACGGCCGCCGATGCGGTCTCGTGCTTCGAGGAGTAGGCCTTTGTACCCGGACGTTGAGAGATCACGAGCAGCAGTTAGTCCCGCATAACCCGCCCCTATGATCGCCACATCATATAAAGTTGCCTGGCTAGTAGAAGTCAAGTTCGAAGGTGGTTGGACCACGCTGACTGAAGGGACACCTGCTTTCAAGCCGCCGTCCCCAGTCCAATGGAACCCATCGCGGGTAGTATGAGCGGTTGAGTCTGCCATGTTGAGAATTCGAGAAGCTCCTACGTAACGAAGTTCCTGGGGGCCTGTCTTCCGTAGGGCATCGTCCTTATATATTCCCATACTATCCCCTGGCCTAGGCTTCCCCCCCCCCTCTCGCCCCGACCGTCGCCATCTCACCTAAATAAGAGCCTATACCGGAGGCACCGGCTGCAAACGATCAAATGTTTCTCATATTTCTTTCCTAGTCAAGTAAAATCTGCGGGACGTTATTTGCTAGAGCGGAGAGCCTCGCACCCGGTCGTTTTGCCGTGGGTGAGCTAAAGAGGGAAGTAGATCGGGATCCGCCAGTGGTTTTCTCACTTTTATTGCCGTTTTAGGAAAAGACGGAATAGCGTCGAGCGAAGCGCCTGCGAGCCATAGGTATTAGCCCCTTACTCCGATTAACTAATAGAACATAACATCACGCGCATCATTACACTTTTATGTATTAATTCTTGATCCGACTTATGAAAAGCCACCTATCCGAGTACTCTTATTAGTTGGTTGCTTTCCGGATTGGATCCTAGACTCTAGTTGCCAGGATAACTTGCATATCTTGCGGGAAATTAACTCCCTATCCCCTTTTTTTCCTTTACCAGATTTAGGAAATTCTATTCAGTCCTTCATCTGCGGAATAAGGATGCAGTTTATATAATACGTAGAGAATCACACTCTAATCACGTGGCACCATGAGACTACGAGGACGGAAGTATATTCAGACCGAATCATGGCAAATAAATACAAAGTATGATCGCTGTTCTGTATTATTCTAGTCTTATCTACCTATCAACAATGCCTCTCTTGGGAGATGCGTAGGTAACACGACCAATTCTATCCTGCCATCCGCGGTCGTAGCCGCGATCCAACGAGACTACGCACAAACCCATAAAACAGGAGTTAGCTATAGCGTCTAAGATGTAGACAGCGTTTTCCTATTCGGTACGTCCGTCGTCGGACTAGGGCTTGCTGGTCTATAACGAGGATTCTAGCGAGTTCCCAAGTGTATGGCACTAGAACGGATCACACGTGAGCGCGGTGGAAAAGAAGACGATGCATCAGGGATATTAGGGTTGGAGCGTACATTCTAAGTACCCTCCACCTTCACCTTACTTCGTGTAGAAGCCAATTCATCCTGCTTGTAATGCATTAGTACCGAAAAGATTATCCTATGCTTGACGGGTGTAACATGTAAGAGCTTACCTCGGCCTTCCTCTTCCCCGTCACCGGCTCGGGCGTGCCCCTGGAATACACCGGCGTATTCCCGCCGTCTCTAAACGCCTCCTTATAACAACTGGCGTGATATATCTTCTCACCAACTCTCATAGCATCGGGCCACACAAACTCCTGTTGCTGGTCCAACCATCTCGTCTCAAACTTCTCTTGGCAAATGCTACAGACGCTATTTGCTAAACTAGGATCATCGGGTACTGGAATATATTGTAACTGCGGTGCTTTAGGAGCGGATCCGCCTGACGCCGCATTAGAATCTCCGGATGGGGCCACGTAGTCCTTGTCAACAACCTCCCTCGTTTTAATCCAGTCCTAGTCATATTAGTACCATATGAAATGCAAGATAGTAGAGTAGACTTACCACCTCATCGACTAACCAGCTCCGGTGCTGTCCTCGCTTCTCGGCCTCGGCCATACGCTGATTTACCCGGAAATGCCAATCCATGTGAGCCGTCTTTTTCTTCTTACCCTCTTCATCCTTGGGAAATCTTCGCCCACACTGTGTGCATTGAGGCCCTAGAGATTCGAATAGAAAAGGTAATAAATGGGGGCGAAACCTACGACACATTGTTAGTTTTTACTGAAAGAATCCTCGGGGGAAAACATACTGCTTGAGAGATGATTGCCTCAGAATGATATCGCTTGTGAGACCTTCTAGGGTAGGGGGATGAATCGGTTGAATAATCGGTATCGTAGCCGGGGCGCCGAAGGCGACGGGAAATGAATTAGTAGGTGCCGGGCGCGAGACGGGAGTCGAACTACTGGCCGGAGTCGCACTCGGAAGTAACCCGGCTTGTCTCAACATGTTCATCAATGCCATAGGATCAGGGGTCGGCGGCTGGTGTACAGCGATTGGTTTTTGAGGTTCAACTGGTTTTGGCTGTGGTGGTGGGGGCGGAGTGGGAACAGCGATAGGTGCAGGAGGATGAAATGGCGCGGACGCTTGCGGCGTGGCAGAATTTCGTGCCATTAAAGCAGCTAGGGCACCTTTACCAAACAACGAATCTAAAGAAACCTTAGGAGCCGCCGGTGGCGGAGGGGCTACTGCTACGGGTGCTGGCTGTGGTTGAGGGATAGGTGTGGGTGTGGGTGTTTGTGATGGGGGTGCTCTTATAGTCACGGCAAGATCAGCAATTTGATTCTTAACAAGCACTAACTGATCCTGTGGCAGGTTCTGGGTTTGAAGTATAGTTTGCAAATCCACGAGCGCCTTCAACCTTGTCTGTATACTAGGGTCATGAGGGTTCAGTGCGATTTGGGCCTTGGAGGCCGTAATCAGTTTCTGGATGTCATTATTCAAAGCATCTATGCTGATCCCAGCCTGCGGTACGCCATAGCCTCCTAGCTGTGGGGGTTGGAAGGCCATCAATCCTGGCGTAGGTTGAGGTGTAGATCTGGCCGGCTGTGGTTGGCTCTAAGTAGAATATCAGTAACAATCATCTTATATGTACGATTAAGAACTTACAGGATGTGGCGGATAGGTTGTCGGAGGTAATTGGCCTGAGCTACTATAAGACGGGCCGTTCGAATTAGGTACGGGAGCTTGGGGAGGATAGCCGTTGGTCTGGGGAGGCGGATGATAACCTGGCGGGGTAGGCGTCTCGCGATATGGCACTCCTTGGCTCGTAGGCCTACTGCGACCAAGAAGCTGTTGTTGGCCTTGCTGATGCTTTTGTTGCGCTTGTAGATGTGCTGTTCTCGCTTTGATAAGCGCGTTCTCGATAGGACGGGTAACATCTGGAGGGAAAACAGGTCGGGTATCGAGCGAACCGGCAACAGGTCCTTTCCAGGTCCTGAGCATCTCGTCCATCTTACGTCGGGTAGGCATATCGACCGATGCGTAGGCGTCCATAAACGTCTGATATAGCTTTCGGCCGAAGTAGAGCGTATACGGAGTACCCACATTCTTTACGATAGAATCGAGAACGTACAGGGCAGGTAGCTTCTTTGGAGGAATAACCTAGGGGGGAGCATTAGTTTGATACCAGATACGTTATTTGACAGACTAGGGGTGAATAATGCCACAATAGGACAACGTAGATACCATCTACCACGTAGCCGGCGCGAAGGAAATGTTAAACCCACTCGTTTTATGTGATCCTGGAGAGCGCCAGAGATGGCGTGTGCGTGTTCCGTGTTTTCCCTTGCGATCACGGTCAAGGTACTAATCTCAGTTCTATCGAAACTTTGGAGATCTTCAAGAGCATCTCGGAAGTCCTGGGCTACAGCCTCAGACTCGGAGTCGTTAGACATGATTGCCTAAATTATGCAAGCACGCGATAATTGAATTGAAGATGAACTAGCGAAGGGAGGCTTGCGATGGAGAAGCTCGCGATGTATAAAAAGAAGAAAAGATAGACTCTTAATCTGCCGCTTTCTCCCGCCTGCACGTGTGGGAGAACAAGGACACAGTCTAAGGTTGTATAGATGTCACAAAGGTAGATGCGGATAGATGCCCCTCACTCAATATTCTCACCAGGGAAAAGGCACGAGAATTCGTTAAGATAGGAACACACTCCTGCTTTGTTCTACCAGTTTGCCAAAGCAGCCACAAGAAACTGCCTGTTGGTAGGTATTAACAAAATATGAGAGCTCAAAACATGATCTTTCAAGGGATCCCTCTACGCCAACGGGCTACGGGGCTAGCCAGTATGTAATCTCTTATTTCCGCCCAGAGATACTCAATCCCGTAGGTGATCGGTGAAGGGATCGGACGCGATCGCGAACAAATGGATCCGTAAGGTGGCCGAAATCGTCTTGGGGAAAGATGGAAATCCGGTTGTGGGCAATTGGGAATACCACCGCAACTCGAAGATATTGAAGGTAGAAAACTGTCGCAAGAAATCCTATTAAACCGCCGCGCGAAAAAAAGTCGTAGAAGGAGTGCTCTTAAATTGATGTAGATGAAACCGTCATGTCAAACTGGCGGCAATCGAAAAAGAAATCAAAAAAGTTGTAGGAGAAAGACACATGCTAGTTGGATATTTAACCCAGCTAGCTTGTTGACGAAATGTACACAGGTGGAAATCGAATAATGAGCAAAGTTCAAGTACGCATTAACTAGTTACAATGTACATGCATTTAGTCTTGAATTATGTAATATTGCGGCTAAATCCGTCACGTGTCCAATGGTGCGCCGGGCATCTCGGGAGGTACACCTATGTACTAAAGTGCCCAAGGTACCTCTTCTAATAGAATCGAATTCAATAATAACTTTAAATAACTAGTACGCTTAGTCATTAGCGTAGACATTCACCACCTTCGAGTACCGGATTAAACTATAACTAATTAGCCCACGTTAAAACTGCACATCTACAGCAGAGGTAACCTTAATTAAGAGCCAACCTAGCAAAGTTGGTGATTCCCCTGAATTACCGCATCCCCGCTGCTATGAGAACTCCGTAACCTACCACTCGAATTTCCTTCCATAATCTCATTTAAATCGATTTCGTTACAACGTATCACGCTGTTTAGTGACATAATATCCACCAATTCAGTTGACATGGCTTTTTCTACAACCTACCTGACACTACGGGTACCTACCTACCTAACCTAGGTAAGTCTTTTGCACTCAAGTTTCTAGAATTTAGGTGGTAGCTAGTTTCCTTATTGCATAGGTAGGGTCTATATACGGGTAATCGCCGATGTAAAGTGCATGTACGAAGCAAATCGGACGAATTTACTCGGAATGTACCTGTCGGTGGCGTTGAGACGCTTTTCGAAGTAGCTGCTGCGAGCAAATCCAGTCGTAATTCCTTATGAGATAGAAGGTACCTAGGTATACAAGCACTTGAGAGCTGAAAATCCCAAAGAAGGGGGGCTTCTCGGTAGATTTATGCGAAGTAAAGACTGGATCGAAGAAATTGAATTCTTGAAGAGTTGTATGTCTCCTCTGCTATGTCTTATATATGAAGACATCAATGTCCTAGATACCCGCTATCCGTTATAATGTTAGTTGTATAGCTCGACGCTCTCTCAATAAACAGATACGCACATCTCAGCCATAACCTTTCAAGGCACCAAGCAAAATAGGTTAACTCGAAAAAAATGCCATCATCGAAACTTGGACACAGATTCGTGTTTAGGTAAAGAACCTCCCGATACGCTTGAAAATAACACTTTACGAGATGATATACCCCTAGCGAGGGTAACGAGTTTTCAGTCTTGATAATCGGATTACACCTGCAACAGGTACAGAAGCCAACTGAATGCAGTACGTTCCGTAGCCATTAGCAGACGATGTTCTTCGAAGATGCGGCTGGGAACATGGTTCGTTATATATGAACCACACGCGCACGATATATGCCTCCGATTACTCACAGGAAGAAGGGCTTCTTCGAGCTTTTAGGAGGTTCTATACATGACCCCGACAGCCTCCATGCCCTCGTAGAGCAGCTTTCTCGATGTACGAGTAGATTCAAGGTTGCTTAGAGATGTTAAAGACACACTTGACGGAGTGAAAACTACCCAAGACGTATTGCGTAAGCAGAAGTCTATGGATCACAGGGGCTTCGAGGGATCTACCCCATCACAATTATATACATAGCTCAGTTCCGCACAGAAGAAGTTCAAAAACGTGGGGAGGAAGAGGCAGAATAGGTGTGAACTGTGGTACGGTACTCTGGATCGGTTAGACTAACGTCTTATAAATTCTCCTTATAATGGATCTCAAGCAGAGGCTGACATTTAGAAGGCGCGATCTTCGCGGGAGGGAGCAGAACAGGCGGGAGAAAGCGAGTACCTAAGTGAATGTAACATATTAACAGAAACGAATAAATCCAAGGCCCTCATGATGTTCACAGTCGTTACAATGATATTCGCGCAATACTCACCCGTTATTCCCACCTTATATCTATCACCCTTGTGTTATGGACTACTTATCTAATATATTAAGCTGCCCCTATTTTTACAGCAGCGTTCTTCGCTATATATGTGGACCAACTTCCGGGATATCAGACGTCAGACGATTTCAAATGGCCTCCGAAATATCTGTGTGCTATATCCTGTAGTTTAGGTTTCTTGCTGCCAATAAAACACCTAAGTATTAATTGCATTCTTGGGGTTGGTATCTCCGCTGCTATGATCGTACCTTGGGGGAATACTTCTTTCCTGGGAAGAACGTTCTCATCATGTATTTCTTGCGTTATCACGGCTTATTAATAAAGGACGCCGTTGATCACAGCATACACACGATCCCAGACCATATAAGGGGAAATATCAAGGCGGTCACAGAACCCCAAATCCCACTTAGTCCTATGAGGATGGGTGTTGGGCACTTCACGAATTACGTCAATGCATCTAGGATACGAATGATGCCGCGACGGTATAAATCAAATTGAATAATCATTGTATCGCTTTTCCTACTTAATTATGACTGTTACTAGGTAATTATGTATGCTACAATAGAAGCTAAAGCAAAATGTTCGCTGTCCAGAATCTGGGTATATCCGAAATCGTAAAAAAAAAAAAAAAAAACCAAACGCCCCATCTCGGTGAACACCGTGCCCTATGCTAGAAGTACGTGGGTTCGCCAATCATTCTGCTTTCCCGTGGTTCAAATCCTGTTTTCACCCAAACCACCAAAACGATCAAGATGACTTGCTTCACTATATCGGCTGGATCTCGATCCCGCGCTGTAGGCGGGGTGCAGAGCAGTAGGAGGTCGCTTCACGTCGGGAATTATGGGACTGCTACGGTCATCGATAGGCAAGTGGCTATCATCGCCAGGTCCGTACTCAAGATCCCGATCCTGAGCGATCGGGTGACTAATCTTAGGTTTGGAAATACCCCTTTGGAAGATGGAGAATCTACTCTTGGCCTTTTCCTTGCGAATCGAGTTGCTTCGGTAGCTTTCGTATTCTTCGGTGAAGTTGACGTCTCTGGTAGTGGCACCATTGTTACGGACTTCTCGAGCATGAACACCGGCCGCCCTATTGCTAAAGACGAACGAGGCAATGACGTTAGTAACGCCAAAGGCGATTGCGATGATACCCGATGCCATGATAGCCTGCCAGACCTGGAACGGTACGTCCTTGTTGTTGTAAGTATCATTGCTGAGCGCACCGAGATGATGGCATCCCATGAGGATCATAGCAATACCAAGCCAGGTGAATCCGCGATCTTCACCAATGGCCGGCCAGTTTCGGCTGATCATAGCCTTACCCGTCTTGATAGGTAGCTCCGTCCAGAATAGGAGACCGGCGACGGCGACAACGAATGCCAGGGAGACATCGTTGAAGAACTGGAAGCCGTTGGGCATCTTGGCGAAGTACATCATGATCCCCGAAACGAAGATAACGGCGAGCAGAACGGCCAGATTGCAACCACGGATGACCTGGAGGATGATGAAGGCGGAGCCTTGGAATCCGGAGCTAGACTTGATACCCATCTTTTCTGTGAATCTCGCAATGCCTAGGGTCGTGTCCCTAGGTTCGTAAGCGTTAGCGTTGCGTAATTTGGGCAGCATAGTTAGAAATCTATGGAATTAAGAGACTAACTTGATGAAACTGCCAGCAGCTTGTTGTGAAATCTACGTGTTTTTATTTTTTGTATTTTCTTTGGTAAACCGGGGATCTGACTTGCAGATCTATTGAAGTCGATAGAAGGAAGATAAAAGAAAGTAAAAGGTGTGGTCGAAAAAGAAGGTGTCGAAGGAAAGGTAGACGCTGAAGGAAACAGTTATGATACCGAATGGTATTGTTATGTTTTATAAAAAAAGTTGGACACAATGGATTAATCTGAAGGTATTGTGATTATGTACATCCGTCAAGGACAATAAGAAAACCCTGATGGATCAAAGCCGAAAAGACAAGGAAAGAAACGACGGGCCAAGCGGCTCTCCAAGTTTTTAAATAGTTAGGTAGTTAGTAGTCACGAAGAGAAAGAAATGCATTGAAAGGAGTGATGCGAGAAGAGGGAAAGGTGTTGTATTTAGGGACAATCGGGAAAAAGTTGAAGGGGAACTAATCATTCATTCAGAAAGTACTTCAGAAAATAGGTACCTACAGAGAAAGGATACAAAAGTACAATGATACCTACAATCAAACAAATATATAAAATAAGTTTCGAATTAAGCAGTTGTTCTTTTTGACCAATGAATCGAGTCGGGCGCGAATGGTCTCACGCTCGAATGCTGGGACGCTGGGAACGAAGCCTGAGTTTGCCCCTCGAGTTACCCCTCGTCAGGGCTATCAGGGTCTGCAGGGAGGTACTGACGATATAGAAAAATATCCAACGGCCCAAGGGATTGGTAAACGCGTGTTCGTGACCCAGGTGAGAATCGGTTAAGCTAGATCCTTTGACAACTCTGCCAAGAGTTCACGACAAGCCTCAGGATACAACAAGATATGGTGCCATCTGGATATTTTTGCCTGCCTACTTGCATCTTTCCAAGTTACTATTCTCTCTGGAGATGTCCGTGAGTGAATATACTTCCCTCAGATAGGTTAGATCTGCAACTCTCCCGGCGCTTGACACGAATCAAGATCGTTAATGACCCACGTACTATGATACTAGGAAACCGGCAGCTAGGAAAATGGCATGGAACCTGCAGCAAAAAGTCACCACATCCAATGATTCCGATGTAGTATATTTTCCGCTGGGCGAATACATCGTAAGAATTGGGTTACCACTTCAACTTCATTGGCTGTCGATTGTCCATTTTGGTTTCACATCGTTTTTAACCCAGTTACTAACGTTAGACCCCCGCCAAAACTTCCCTGTCGCTAATAAAGTTGTCAGTCATAATCTCTATAAGACATCAGACACCGTAGAAGAAAGATATGATGCGGGAATGATTTGAGAATAGCTTCAGTTTCGAGGGGTTTGAACCACGGGAGTAAATTATGAGGTATCTGACTCTCTCCTTTGTTCTTGGTTCATCATTCTCCCTGATTCATCCTTATTGGGTCTGCATTATCTCTGGGACTCTGATCTTGTCGTAAGCCACGTCGATTCAATGACTTGCTTTTGTAGTGTACCTACCTGTCATACAACGTACCTAGACATGTGTATCTGTGCCTACTTGGAAGCTACTCAAGCTACTCAGAGAACCACGTCGTTGCAATTATTATTATCGTACTACATAGTAGAAGATAATCGTTGAGACGAATCGGTACCGTCGCATCTTTCGAGATTGTCCCACGACGAACCTGTACCTGAATCTGATCGGCTACTAGCGAGAGATGCCATGTGGGGGATCGGTCAATTCCATTGCTCAAAGTAGAAAATAATTTTGGTTGAGGGAAGGATCCAGAATACCTACAATGTAGTACCTAGGTTAGACCAAAGATTAAAGACTTATTAGTTACTTGATTGGTTAGCCGTCAAAGTTCTTTGCGGTAAGCGGCCTGCACTGACCAAGCGACAGGCTCACAGCGCGTCTGCTAGGTGGGAAACCACCCCTGCCGTACGCTGTACATGCCTATCTGTGTAGTTGTACATAGTACTGGATGGTACCTAACCTAACCTAAAGTTGTGGCGCCGCCCTTTTATTTTAAGCAGCTGGCGGTTAAGACCACATTCGGATCTAAACTTTCTAATGGATTCTTTCCAAACCCGAACCTTTTCGTCCTTCCCAACTACAAAGTAACACCGTCAGACCGACAAGCCACCGACTTCGCGTTTTGTTAAGCGCTGCTCTTGCTACCCTTTAACTCGGCTATCCTACCTCTCTCCACACTACTCTCTATTTACGAAACCATGGCTCGCGGCAACCAGCGTGAAAAGGCGCGCGAGAAGAACCTCAAGGCCCAGGCTTCTCAGGTGAGTCGGCTCTTTTCCCGCCTGCTTACGCCTATTTCTCGATCCTACCCGCATACCTTCTACCGCAACACCCGCGATCGCGTGTCGTTAGAAATAAGAGGCTATTAAAACGGATCCGAGTCTATCAAGCGATATAGATTGGTAGTCTTTGCCCGGTTTGATATTAGCCGATGTGTATGTCGGAGATACCGAAATGGGTGGCAGCGCTGGTGATACGGTGCTCATGATATGCTGACCGTTCCGTTCCTTGCCTAGAAATCTAAGAACAGCAAGAGCGGTACTGAGATGCAGCGCGACAAGGAAGCTGTCGCCGAGATGATGCGCAAGAAGCAAGCTGCTGGTAAGAATATGATCTCTTCCTCGACCGAGAAATGCAGTCTGGCTGTCTAGATCGGCTCTCGCCGTATTATACTTGTGTGGTGGTGTTCGTAAGCTGATTCATCCTTTCTTCCTAGCCGACGCGAAGAGAGCAGCCGCCGCTGCTGGCGGAAAGTAAACGGACTACCAGCATAGCGAAAGGCGTATTTTATATACCTTATTATGGGTATGGGAGGGAATGATTTTATGATACGTAGGGTGAATATCTTTTTTTCCGACGAGACGAGGTTCTAGGCGTGTACTGGCGTCTGGACTTTTTTTTAAATTCGTTGTTCGATTAATGCGATCATCATTGATCCGTAGCCTTTCCTCGGCGTGACTGTCTTGCGAGCATCTATCACTCAGTTCACTAGGTGACACTCATATCTCACATTTATCAAGTAGTCTTATATCACCGGTGTTGGATTAAGTATTGGTATTTTTACTTGATCTGATGACCTATTAAGTGCACCTATAATATACGATCCAGTCATATGTTTAAACAAAGAATCCCTATGCCAGGCAGTAAAAAAGAAGAAGTCTAGTCATTCAGGTAAAACCCCCAGATATACAGAACATCTCAGATCCGCAGCAACAAATTAGCCGTGGTATCAGTCGTAATTCCCCAAGACGCCGTTTCCGCGTAACTTAAACAGTCTCCATCATGCTCGCAGGGAGACCTCCTGGGTAGCCACCGAAGGCACCGATACCCTGGGCAGCGTTGACGGGGAAGCTGCCGGTGCTGCACTGGACGGCGCAGACACAAGCACCGTTCTCGATGGTACCGGTGCCCTGAGCGATACCTGAAGCCGCAGGTGCAGCAGCCTCAGTAGATGTGGCAGCGGGAGCGGCGGCAGCAGGAGCAGACTCGGTGGCGTTTCCAGTGATAGCGCTGCCGGCTCCTGAACCGTTCTGCTGGATAGCCATAGCCTGGAACATGGCCTGGGTCTTCTCAGCACTAGGGTTGATGGAGAAAGTCATACCCTTGCCACAGTGGCCCTTCTGCTTGCAGTAGAACCCTATGTTGATGATTAGTTAAGACTCTAAAGAATGGATCTCTTTTTATACTTACATAGGGGGTCGGTAGTCATGACTTGCATGGCAACCTTGGGAGGAGGGCTGACGGTGTTGTTGGGGTTGGCTTGGAAGCCAGAGTCCATACCACCCTCCATGGCCTTGCAAGGCTCGGCAAAAGTGGATTGAGTAGCGGTGTGGTTCATGCTCATAAACTCGAAGATGACCATGTCACCGACGTTGGCCTTGACTTGGTCGGGAACGAAGACCAGGCCGGCTTCACCACCGACTTGGACTGTGTGAGTGGCCACCGCACCGGCAGCTCCCGTGGTGGTAGCACCAGCAGCGAGAGTCTCCGTTCCAATTGCCGTCGCTTCAGCGCCAGCAGTAACGGTCTGAGTTACGGTGACTTGCTCGTGGAGTGTCGTCGTCTTAGCATCGTTACCAGGGTTGGCCCAGATGACGATAACTTGAGTCGACTGTCCTAACGAAACCCCGTGCGCCAGGTTGATCGTCTCGCCAATGCCCTCGAGACCAGAGAGGTGTTCTAATTCCTGCTTGTGGCTAGTCCTCTTTTGGGGGTAGACGTTGTTAACGGCTTTAGCGATGGCCATAGGCGCAACGGCAACCGAAAGAGCTGTGGCGTACTTCATGTTGGCGGTTTTTTGAAGATTTTCGGGAGGGGAAATTAAACGTTAATGTTCCTTTTCACGGGAGGTCGTTATGTATGGAGTTATTGGTATTCCTGAATGACCGTAATGAACCTGGCAATAGAATGCTTCAAAAGGCGAGGGCCTGCTCGTAATTAAGAGAATGAACAAGGACGTAAATCACACCGGTACGATGGAAAAGAAAAGAGCGTATACACAGGACAAGTCGTCTGAAGAAGGGAGTGAAAAGAAACAACCAAGGTCTGGCCCCAGAGGGGGACCTCGTCACTTAAATCGAGCATGACGATCTACTAACCCACTGTCGGGCTTGAATTGGACCCTGAGATAGTTACCTGATAATACCTCCTTGACCAGGAGTCGCCTTCGAAACAGGGACAGGAAAAAACCTCCGTGCAGCAGCACGCAGCACGCAGCGCGCAGCTGGGGGGTGGATGGGATGCGTACCGGGGCCAAGGGCGCCCGATCAAGACTGGAGACGCACGGCAACCGGAAGTATGCCACTTAATTGTTGACTACGACGGAGCCACAGTCGAGTATGGACTAGGGCGGCCCATGAAGAAGACGAGTTTCGCGGCTCCAAGGCTTACAAGGGCTTGGGGTAGGAGGTGGATGTGACAGAATTGTCTCGGATGGCGTTTGGACCCCTCGCTTATAAGACTAAAAGACCAGGGGAGTGCGGCCATAGCTCAACCCCTATTAGGGACGCCAAGGCTGGGGATAGCCAATCCGAAGTTGATTTTTTTTTTCCAAATCCTTAAAAATTTCAGTATCATTCATTATACCTTCTAGTTAAATGGTATCGTAGCAAATGGTTTGAGCAATAGTTCCTACGGAGGATTCGAAGTTACGATGAGTTTTACAACAGCGATAATTCAGATATGTATTGGTTACGTCTGAAGAGAATTTGAATCATTAATGAGTAGGTAGTTATTACTATGAGCTTTATGAGTTACATACGAAGCTGTCAGTTAGTTTAGTTAGCAATTTTAATCGATCGTTTACCGCCTAACCTAGAATATTGGCGATATTAGTACATATTAGTACATATAGTGTATATATATACCTATATAATATGATGGCTATTGGTCTAGGCCCAGAAGCCTGCTGTCAGTACGGCTAATCCAGAGAAGCGTTTCCGTTGGTAACTTCTTTTTGAGGGATCCGTACAGCCGTATTGCGATCTGTTCTTGGCACTTATACCGAACTCTCAAGGGAACCACGTTTTATTCCTTTTATGCCGGAATCGGAATCAGAATCTTATTTCTCTTTATGTCCCTCTAATATCTTGGTACTTATGTACGTAGTAAGCCAGTTTCAACATTTCCATAGTTATCCATAAGAAATGGCGTACCAAGAACGCCCCTCTCTCCCCCCCCAAACAAAAAGAAAAGAAATCCGCACGTTTCTACGATAAAAAGGAGCCGTGCCGAGATCCTTGCTTTGCCATCCGAACTCCCCTGACGGATGAGATTGTTCCTGCTTAAGGGTCAACCTTATCGTAACCCATATCCCAGTTGCCCAGCAGCTCCAAAATTCTCAACCTTTACTTAACTGAGCAAAGACATGAGTCTGGCCTTGTCTAAACCGAATTTGCCAATGCTTGTCATCGGCCTTATCCCTGCATTATAGCCCTCTGCACCATTCACCTTTTTTTTTGACTAGTCTCATCCTCAAATTCATCTTAAACGCTTCTCAGCTCATAGATACATAGAGTCGTACATATTAAGGAAAAGAATCCCAATAGGGCAACACTAGCGGCGACTTCTTGGTGACGGTTAGCTCGGAACCACTAGAGACTGCAATTTGCTTCAAGGTTGCCGTTACATATTTTACTGGATAATAAATCAAAATGCTATCGGAATAAGGAAGAAAGAAAAAGATGATGGCTGGAAATATAATAACTATAAAACTATGATTCCATATCGCTGGAGTCCTCAAATAGTAGCAATAGGGCCAAGTACGCGTAGCACTTATTGGTATCTAGTGTATTTCATGATGCCTCTATTATCAAGTGGCATCGAACGAATCGTAGACGTTGTTTCTTCCCGACGAAGCTGAAAACAAGTATTCCATGGGTAGGCTAATAACCGCAACCCAAAACACGGAGAAATCAGGCCACGATCTTCGTCAAGAACGTAATAGTAGCCTCGAATTTGTTTCTTCGCCTTGCTCCTCCAATTAACATTTAGTAATTGGTAGTATTATGTAGTATTACGTTGTACTATTCCTTATGGATGGGAAGTGCTGCATAATTCGTCGCATATCCGCAGAATTTAAGCTACGTTATGTGACGTTATCGTCTTCACAAGGAGCTTGTAACCGCTAACGTTCCAGATCCCTGCCTGTCAAGTAGATCTCACCAGGAATCCCATCAACGATTCTGACTAGATGCAGAATTAGAGTTATGAGATCTCTAAGCACTTTCCCATTCACTTCTACTCGGATTGTTGTTGAGCTTGGCTCTGCTGGCCTTCGTAAAGGCCTGTGTAATAACCTGCATAATACCACGACATCAACAATCTCTTAAGGCCTTCATCGCGTACTACAATAAAACTGTCAGTCTGAGCAACTTCCTTTTATCTAGAAACATCCTCTTTCTAGAACCCTGACTGTAGCTGGGGTTAGTCCGAAGCTCACCTGAACCTAGCAGCCCTCCAGGGCCGGGACCTCCACCAAGCGGGAGGCTGTGCTGGGAACTCGACGTTCCGCTCTCTTGTCTTCCATTCTGTGTTTCGTTAGAATCTTGGGAGATCTATGCCAAGCTTTTCTGATCATCTGGGATTCTCTCAAGGGTAGCCTTCTAGGAGGGTTGGGATTATGACTTACCGTAGTTTCGACGTCCATTTCGGAATCAGCTTCGACGGGAGGCACCTCTTCGGTTTCAATCTTGGCATCTGGAGTTGTTCTTGAATGATCTTCATGTGAGCATACGTATATACCGGACGCGATGTTATGGCTGCATGAGATTTCCGGGAATTTGGATAACGGATGCGCGTCAACTTACCCGTCGGACTTCAAAAGGTCTTCCACGTTGCCTCCATTCTTGTGGATACTATGATATTTCTACAATATTGATTAGCAATCGGTCATCTTCGACCGGAAAAAGAAATATTGTATGCATACCTCATATTCCTTCAGCGCGTCGTTCCACGAATCTATAAGAGCTGTGTCATCCCAAATCTCTTTATGAGATAATGGTTTCTTGGAGGGGGCCATTTTGATAGACCGAAGATTCTTGTTCGATATTAAAGGTCTATAGTTGGCCAGGGATTAACCAAACTTTATCGAAAAAGTCTAGGGGCGAGATGTACGTTGTATGATGTGAAGTAGGTAGGCCTTTCTTGTAAGTTGTAGATGATCACTGATCAGATCATTGGTATAGACTTCGTGTCCAGCTAAGGCCAGATTTTGGATTTATTTAGAAAACCTTATGAGTTTAAAACAGATCCATCACCCTAGGCCTTTACGTTAATAACAACAGCTCTACCGAACAAATGCGCCGAAATGTTGTAATTGGTATTCGCCTTTCCCAGGTATTAATGCCAAAAGCTGAAAGCAACCTATTGAAGCCTCGGTGAAGGTACCAATGTAGCTTGGTACGTACCTCTTTTTATCTAGGAAAAGTGGGGGTTATCTATTTCACCGCCAAAACCTAAACGGCAGAATTCAGGCGCAAGAAAAAAAAGTTGGAGCTTGATAAAGTTATAGTGGAAAAGCGCATCGCCATTTGGTTTAATATTATCGACAATACAAAGAAAATGGCACCAGAGCTCAGGAAGAGAAAGCCCAAGGGTAGGAAAACCATCACACCCGTCACTTCAAGATCCCATTGAGCTAATAATATTTAACAGAAGCCGCCATATCGGCTGCGAAGCCTGTTGCGAAGCCTGCTCCTAAAAAGAAGGCTGACACTCAAGCTACCAAGCGAAAAGGTCAGTACAAATGCGATTCAAATTTGATTTCTGTCAGCTTATCAGAGTATCATAGCTGCCGATGATGCGAGTCCAGTCGCGGCGAAGAAATCCAAGTCTACAAAAGACGAAAGCCAATTGAAGAAGACCAAAGCCGACCGTTCAGTCAAGACTAAGATCTCTAAATCTGTGAAAGAGAGCAAGAAAGAGGAGAGCGAGGCCAAGAGCGAAGATGAAGCACAGAAATCCTCAGACGATGAGCCCGACAATGCCCAGGCTCTTGCCAACATCGTCGATAGCGATGAGGAGGATACCGCAGCCGATACCAGTGTTCAATTCCACGAAGGGCAAGATGTAGGCGAAATCCCACAAGCGTCTAAGGAGCTACTCAAGTCCTCCAAGGCCGATGATGGAGAACGCGGTGTTGTATATGTTGGCCGCCTTCCACGTAAGTTGATTAATTAATCATGTTATAGCAATGCTAATGGCGACAATAGATGGTTTCTACGAACACGAGATGCGATCGTATTTTTCACAATTTGGTGAAATTGAAAAGTTGAGGATGTCTAGGAACAAGAAGACAGGCGCCAGTAAGCACTTCGCCTTCATCGAATTCGCTTCCGCGCCAGTAGCAGAAATCGTTGCCAAAACCATGGATAACTATCTGCTATTTGGCCGAATCTTGAAAGTTAAGGTTGTTCCCAAGTCACAGGTTCACGATGACCTCTGGAAAGGTTCAAATAAGCGCTTCAAGAAATTACCATTGAACAAGATGGCCGGTAACCAGCTGAAGAAGCCTTTATCCGAGTCAACTTGGACACAGAAGATTACAAAGGAGGAACATAAGCGTAACCAGCGAGCGAAGAAATTACAAGGAATGGGCTACGAGTTTGAAGGTCCCAAAATTAAGTCAGTCGAGGAAGCGGCTAGTGAGCCTCTTGCGCTGGAAGGTGCTGATAGCGAGGCACCCAAAGCTATCGAAGCAGCACCTGAGGCGAACCCTGTTGAAAAAGAAACAGAGGATAACAGTGATAAGTCGCCCGAAGAAGAGCTTGCCGCGAAGGGACCTGCCAAGGCAGACAAGCAAGATGCGCCTAAATCAAACAAGAAGGGGAAGAAGACTTCGAAGGCAAAGGCGAAGAAGGTCGCCGCATAATGATTTCTAAGCGTATTTATACCTAGGTAGTTTGCAATAAATTTATGAGGCTTTCTGTGGAGTTAAGCGCCAACACTCTCAACAATAGAATTTTCAATGTTATGCGTGGAGACCTGCTTCTATTTTGATACTTCCCAATTCTTATACTCCGTACACACTTTTTCTACTAGATGATGATATATCTGCACATAGCGAACCCATTGTACCCGTGGATAAGCCGGGCGGACAGCGGGATTATAAAGGGCAATTTTTGTTCTACTTCAGCTGGAATAATGAACCAGCCATTTGGACTCGATGATTGAGCAGAGCGGCTTCGATTTCAAGAAGTTCCAGCGAAGATGGTAAAATATGTGTAGAAGAAAAAATTTGTAAAATTCGAAACTTAGGATTCTTGGTAGTTACAACTATGAGAAACTTGGCCAATCAAATGGCTCGTAAAGACTGATTGGTCCGTGGTAGGACAAGCCACATTTTAATAAAAAGCCCCCAGCTAAATCCTTGGGACGGAACTTTTACGTGTACGTATTTCAACTTACAAGTTAACTAACCTTATGATGAATCTGGGTAACTATAACATCAACCTTTTGGATCAAAATCTTATCTATGTTAACCAATGCGCCAATAGCAGTACTATTCCCATCTGACCTAATTGATAATACCAAGAGAAAGTATTAAGACCGTCTGCTAAGTCGATCTCGTATTCAAAGACAAGCCCATAGGAGGTGTGACAGACTATTCTACTTCTGTTCTACTTCTGCGGCTCTTGGCCTATTAGACGTCACATCGAGTTGGTCTAACTGGACTCTTGTAAGTAGTGAATTTTAGACAGCCAAAATAGAAGACAGGCCATAGCAAATATATCAAATCGTATTCAACGTTCCTAGACGGAAGTTGATAATAGTATATTCTTGCCAACAAGTATCTGTATACTTCTTACATCTAGGTACCTATCCATAGATTTCCAAATTGTTAAGAATATGTCCCATGTCCATTTTATTTATGGCCAATTTAAACTTTGTAATTGGAGGATTAGTTATAGAGGTAGAATTAAGAGGCTCGGTTGATAAGTCCCTGCTGTTACGCCGCTACAGCGGTCGGATACCTATGTAGTACTAGGAACTTGTCCTGTATTGCGGGACGCTAAGTCGACCTAACACCCCCAATAAACCTACTGTAATTTGATTCGCTACCTAAAATTGGAAGCACTGGACTGTAAGGTACGGGAGTGTACGTACAGGTACCAGGGATTCGATAAACAGCAGCAACGGGGGGCTTACGTGTGGGATTGTGGACTTGTGGAATTGCAGTTAGAACGTCGCAACGTCTAAATCGATTAAACGTCTTTACGGTCTTTTAAAACGTCTCCTTCAACCACCTTTCGAGGGCTACTTGCGATTGGATTGATTTCAACCGTGTTAGACCCTAAATCTTCACGAATGATTTCATAATGACTCCCACAGAGCCTTCGCAGCAGTTAAATACTGGTTAGTTGTTAAATATATTTCTTGCCCAAGTATCTGCAATGTGATTATAATAACTGACATGATGTTGCATAGGTGCTAAGAAAAAGAATAACAGAAAGAAGAAGAATGCAGCAAAATCAAAACCTCTCGAGGATGGAAGCAAAGGCCCAGAAGTAATTCAAGATGGAGAACGTCCAGACGAAGACGGTAACGAATCCGACGGCCCGGACAGTATCACAGCGGAAGTGAGCTCAATCAACTTCGAATTCAAGATTTCTAGTCTAGCGCTAACAATATTCTTAGAGTACGTCGAAAGAATCTGCAAATGGACATGCCACGTCACCTACAACGAATGGGCACCCCGTCCACGAGCCAGCCACAGATGAAACAAACGACTCTACAGATTCCACAGACACAAGCGCTAGGTTAGACGCAATAACACAAGAGCGTGAAGCTTTAAGAGCAGAAGTAGAGCAACTGCGAAAACAACTTGAAACGATACAAGAAACGCATGCCCAAGAGACATCTCAGCTTAAATCAGACCTGGAAGAATCCGAAGCTGCGAAGGAGCAGGTCGAGGAACAATATCAAACTCTCATAGAAAGGGTCGAGAAGATCAAAGAGAACGTCGGTACCAGACTAGCGAGGGGAAAGGAAGAACTAGAAGAAGCAAATCAACGCATCGAGGAATTAGAAGCACAAAACGAGGAGCTTCAAAAGGGCACACAAACTTATGAAGAGGAGGTCGAAAAGCTCAAGACCGAATTACAAGATGCGACAAGAGAACTATCTAGCCTCCGGAGTAGGAACAACCTTTCTCAACACAACTCGTTAAAGGAGAAGGAAGACCTAACACGGCAAATACAACACCTAAGGGAAGAAGCAGAAGCAGCTAAGGATGCGATGGGCGACTGGGAAGTATTGGCCATGGAGGAACGATCTATCAGAGAGAGTCTGTCCGAGAAAGCAGCTGCCCTCGAAGAACAACTGTCAACGCTAAGAGAAAGTTACGAGCGAATTATAAGCGAGCGGGATAGCCAGTCGCAGGCCGTGGATAGTCTTCAGAGGGCACTTCAAGAGATCCAGGAGGCTCGTAAGAAAGAATTACGTGAGATGGTTGAGACCTCCGAGGAACAACTGCAGGCGCTCAAGAAGCTCGTTCAAGAGGCGGACACGAGAGCAACTGAAGCTGAGAAGGTTAAAGAATCGCTGCAAAAGGAGTTGGAGCGGACCGCACCTTTCGAGAAGGAGGTAAAGGAGAAAAACCTCCTGATCGGCAAGTTAAGACACGAGGCTATCGTCCTGAACGATCACCTGACGAAGGCTCTCCGATATCTCAAGAAGACCAAGCCTGAGGATAGCATCGATAGGTACGTCCAACTTGCCATCGTAACCCCTATTATAATTCAGCTACTAACTTGAATCAGGCAAATTGTGACAAATCACTTTCTCCAATTCCTCGCCCTCGACCGTTCTGATCCGAAGAAGTTTCAGATCCTCCAGATCATCGCCGGCCTATTAAATTGGACGGACGAGCAGAGGGAGCAAGCAGGGCTTGCGCGGCCGGGAACTTCTACTAACAGTCTCCGCCTCCCCAGTTCCCCGTTCCATAGAACACCTAGCACACCGTCTTTGAGCGCGGACTTCTTCTCAGATACAACACCAACTTCGGCCAGCAAGGAGTCTCTTGCCGACTTATGGGCTGGATTCCTGGAGCGAAGCGTGGAAGAGGCATCGCAGCCAGGAGGATCAAGGAAGGGCAGCATGTCGAGCACAGCCGGCACGACGAGGCCGGATACTCGAGGCACTTAATTGGGTAGTAAATACTACTACCCGTATATCTGCGGTAAAAAGCATTTTCCTGTTTTCGACTGCGGCTAGCTTTGATAAAGACACATAGCATTTTATGCAGCATCTGGTGGCGTTTTGTCGGATACGGTTCACGGGGACAGCTAGATCAGCTAGTCCTAAGAAGAAGGATAGGTTATTCAAATAAACCATTTGGATCTCGTTAGCAATGAGTTACATCTTCACCTCGTATACCCAACTCTTCCTCCAGATTAGTGGTATCTCGTTTCCGCGTACTAAGTCGCCTGTGCTTCTTGTCTGTGAAATTAGTAGCTAGCCTAATAGCACTGTATTGCGTATACTACCAATCCAATATAACAGCTACTCGAAAGATAGGAATCGCCTTCTTAATACGGTTTTTTTAGGTATAAGTCTACTATCAGAGTAACTAGGAAACGTCCTCTATAAACTTAAGACTCATGCATAGGCCTACATGCACGTAATATCAGAGATAGTATCATACCAGACTCAACTTTTCATATCTAAAACGAATCCAATTCTACATGATCGATCCGTCTATAAAGCCCTAGTATACAAGTCATCTCGCATATCCCTATCCCACCATGGTCTCCGGCGCCACTGCTTCCGCCATTCTCGGCAGTACATTTAGCGCATACGCATCGGCGTCCCTCGTGATATCAGCGATATTGATGCGGTTCTCTAGAGCATCATTAACACCCTCGATAACCTCCCGCTCTTCCATGACTTCTCGCATGATGGAACCTTCTTGTTGCCAATACGCCTGGCTACGTGCCCGAAGATCCGCGTCCCTATTCGCAGTATTCTTAACAATGCCCGCAGCATTCAATCGTCCCTTGGCCCCTTGGAGCTGTCGGATAACAGCCTCGATGCGCACCGCCGGGTTGGGCGGAGTGTAAAAGGCGCGGTTTGTGCTGGCGAGGTAGATCAGGCAAGCGATCATGAGGTTGAGAGCGACAAGACCGAGATAGCGCGACATGCGCGCGGTCCAGAAGAAGTTGTCCAGCTCAGCCACGGTTCTGGCTCGCGCATTCACCAGGATGTTATACGAGCCGACGCTATAAAGATCCCATATAGCGCCTACAAGGCTGGAAATAACGACAAGGCGCCGCCATGCCGGGCCGTATGAGCCTGACACGAGTTCGGAGGTTGCGAGGGAGGTGAGCACGAGGTTGATCAAGTGCGGAGCTAGTAGCGCGGGGACGGCGTAGTAGAGGTAAGTATTAGGGTCGTCGGAAGAGCAGAACGGGCAGGTAGCTAGGACCTCGGGGCCGAATTGCAGGTACAGCAGTCTAGACTCGAGGTTTACGAAGCGCGTGCGTAAGGCCTCGTCCGCGGCGGAGAGGGGGCGCAAAGAAGAGAGGCGGTTGAAGAGGACGTCGACGGGGGCTTGGAGGCGGGTGTTTGTCCGAAGGAAGATGTTCTCGGGAAAGAAGATAGGAGAGGCCATAACGAGCCAGACGAGAGCGGTGATGGTGAGCGCGACTATGGCGCGAAGAGCTGGGAAAGGAAGACGTCGGATCGAGACGCCGGGGACGCGGGGTCCTTCGCGAAAGGAGCGATAGTAGCTTATGGCTTTAGGCAAGAGAATAGGACCGAAGAATAGGAGAAGGGACTTCAATCTAATAGCAAGTGTATACATTAGCATTCTACATCTCCGTAGTTATGTTTGTTTGATGGTGTAAACCTACGCCCCCCAAGAAATTGGTATCGCCATTATGTCTTTTTGCTATCTTCTATAGCACGTTGTATCCTGACCATAGCTCTAGGAATATGTCGAAGAAAGGCTTGGGACATAAACTAAGGAAGTTCTCTGGTTCTAGTTAAGTCAAAGGCCAGCTTGGCCAGAGGACACGGGACAAGAATTCAATCTTCAAAGTTGAATTGCTCCCATTAAAAGTACCTAAAAATGAAAGATTCCTGTCTGCAATAGGTAGTACATGACGCATTCAGGACAGAGTGGAATGCGTTCATGTACCTAAGAGGTACCGACGCATTTGTAGGTACCCATGTACCGATGTGAATTTAGCGGGATGGAGGCGCTAGTAAAGTGGGAGCTTCTGATAGGTCCAGGATTCAAAGTCCACTCTTTTTTTTTTCTCTTCAAATTTCGCCGTGCACGAAAAATACCTTATATATCTTTTCTTTTCCCTCATCTGTAACACATCTCTCTGTGATGCTGAATACTATACCTCCTTGGACACAATTCGAGAATTAGATATACGGCTGCTGAGAATGCAGAATATATACCACATGATATAATATTATTTCGGTTCTGAAGATGCGAGACAACTATGTCTTCAAGTCACATCTTTTTTTTTTTAATAAGAGAGCCACGGGGATAATGATTCAAGGTAAGAAAAGCACAATGTGTATTGTATCAATGGCACTTTCGAAGCTTTAGCGATCCTTTTTCTCGATGGTCGTCAGAGTCAATATGCTGCCTAGAGCGACCCAAAGTACTCTGCCAAGAGTCATCTCAATCGTGTTACAGAGTTTCTAGCATTCTGCGATGAACAACTCTGCGTCAAATTAGATGAGAGACATTTCATATCCCATATTTACTAGTTGATTAAAGCATAAAGCAATAGCTTATGCGCAGCGTAGCGCAGCGCGACGTAACGGAACGTAACCTCTATGTGTATTTCCCCTCCAATAACCATTCATCATGAATCCTTCGTCTTTGCTTCTTGTGACTTGGATATGGGACCCTTCTCTGCTTCCACTTTGACTGGCTGATTCTCGGCGGCGATCTTTGCACCTAGTGCCAGTCCCAGAATCGCTGCAACGGTATCGCTCACCAACAAGACCACCCCAGCACAAGCTGTCTGCCACGATGCGATACTAACGCTGCCCACAGGGGCTCGCGGGAACGACAAAATCCACTCGGCGTAGTATGGGAACCAGCCATGAGGGAGCCAGAACATGGGCTGCTTCGCGTACCAGAAGGGGAGGAGGAACTTCAATCCCGAGGTCGCCAACCAGCGTAGAATGTTAACGGTACTGTCGAACCTGGATTTGGCGCCTTCGTGAGCGGTTTCTTAAAAATATCAATCGGTCAACATCATCTCCTATCGCCAACGTCTTGTCAGGTATGTTTGGGTGAATAACGAACTCATCTTCTCCAACTGTTCCAAGAGCTTATCGTGCTGGCGTCGAAGCTTCGCCCATTTCGCAAACTGGTCCTGGCTGCTCGTAGCATTCAGGTCTCGGCGAATCGTAAGGTATTCCTTTTGCAACGTCTTTCTTTCCGCCGCCTGCTTAGAAAATTCGGTCGGGAGGGCTAGGTATAGGTTCCATAACTAGATCGCGGTCAGCAACCCATTGCTATGATGCATTGATATGATGCTACCCTGGCATATTCGGAGAATTATCGTACTAGATTATTTATCGTCGCGGCGCCGACAGTGTTCACCAGGTGAACGCCGAGCTCGACTAAGAAAACCAGTAGCAATACGGATATCATTTCGCCTCGAACACTGCTTCTCTGGAGTTATTAGAAGGATACGTCACAGTCGGACAAGTTTTGGCACGAGAAGACTAACCGGTTAACTACGAAAAGTAGAAACTAAGCTTTGAAATTCGTGGCCTATCCGATAATGTCATCATAATCACTATAAATCTTAGATCGATGCGTTACTAAGATATGAGATGCTTATATAAGGTAGTATTATCTTAAAGTATATTACCCCACCAACAAAGATCACAAGGTCCAGAAGGTCCCATCTAGGTCATTCCACTTTTATACATAGGTATTCGTTGTTCCGTCCACCTAGGTACCTACTTACCTAACCTACCTAGGTACCTAGGTATTGTACCTATTCTGTAAGTATTGTAGTGTATTCCATAATCTACATTTCCTACCTTATACATACCCTGATCTAGTATAGATATCTACCTACCTAGGTACCTATGTGTTATACAGCCTCGAATTATAGGTTATATATTCGGTATGATTCACTCATGTACTATGTCATTCGGCATATAGCGCTGCATAAATAGGTGGTCACCACGCATACTCACCTTACGAAGCGATTCCCATGTTCCACGGCTAACCAATGGTGGCTCGTACTCGCAATGTCCCGCTCCCTGGATAAAGATCTTCTGGCTCACTTGGAAGCCGATGATCTACATGAGATATATAAAGACCTCTCGACGGTCCTCACAAATTTACGAGAAAACGAATTGCTAGAGATCGAATTCCTTGGGAAGAGCCATCCTTTGCAGCCGGGGGTCAATTACCTTAGAGATGGCACGGCCGTCGCAATTCCTAAGCTCAGGCTAGCTCAAGCATTTTTCGTCGCTCGCCAGCTATTACAGGCTTACCATCGAGACAGCGCAGTGAAGAGCAGCGAAATTATGGCCGCAACAGCTGTATTGCTGCTTATGGACCCGGAGCACCTGACAGCCGCTAATACCCGGAAACGACTGATCACATCGTCACTTGCAGCTGGCGAGGCGGATGAGTTGGCATTAAGAAGAGAGAAGCAGTTTGTGGATAGCCTTCTCACATCGAGGCTGTACCGACATGCCAAATCACCTACCCTCTGGTCACACCGTCGCTGGCTAGTCCACATATTTACAACTCACAACGTAGTTATGGACCCGCAGCACGATATCAGGAATATTGTTATGGTGGCAGGAACCCGCCATCCTCGCAATTATCCAGCCTGGAATCACGCCCGACTCTTAGTGGGTCGTGATTCGGGGCTGGCTAGATCTTTAGTTTCTGATACGAAAGAGTTCTGTTTAAAGAACCATACCGATATTTCTAGCTGGAGTTTCCTTGTCTATACGATAGGCAAGATAGAAAACGAAGAATGCCGTCGCAAGGTCTATTCTTCCATCTTTGCAGAAGTTCTCGATATCACCGGCTCGTTACGTTGGATAAGTGAGTCTGTCTGGACATTTCTACGCACCATAGCGACGATAGAGTTCATTAGTGATCAACAATTTGAGGCATTCTTGGCCGTAAATAAGAGGCTCGCTTCTTCAGCACGGGAGAGCAGTAGTCAGTGGAAAGCTCTGGATAGTGCACGAAGTTGGTGCGAGAAATATCGTCTTCCAACGGGGCCCAAAATGGCGGAATGAATCCGAATTGGTCCAGCAAAGCTACCAACCGTTGAGGCATTGAGGCCTCAGCATTGGCGCTGTCAGCAACTCATTGCTTGGATGACCAAAAACCTAAGAATAGACAATCAAGTGACTGAAACGACCTGTCTAGACGTTATATGCCATTTGGTTCCTTCTTGCCCTTGCATCCTCACCTCCTTCTCGTAATGGACAAGATAGGATGGACGTTGCTTCAAGTTGAGGCTCATCAGTTGCACGTACATAGTCTGTTCGGATAGCGGCTGACGAAGGTCTTTACACCGAATAGCTAGCTAAAGCGTTGCTCGGCAGTCGACAAACGGCGACGCTGATAGGCCAAAACTTCGTGGTAGGCTGATGCAGGGGCTCAGTTCTGCCACAACGTGGATGGCACAAGACGCTTCGTCCTATAATTATCCCGCCACCTTACATTTTGGGTAGTAAATCGCCAACCTCAGAAATCTGATACTTCTTGGCCGTGATCGAGATCCCAATCCTTCTGTTAGGTTTGACGGAGATCCAAGCTTCCAACGGCCACGCTACCAAGTGGCCGAATGTCTGCTTGAGCTTACGGGAATTTTTAAACCGTTGATAAGAATTGGAATGACGGCTTAGAAGTTGGTACCAACAACGCCAAGCTCTCCGGCCTCTACCCGCTTGTACGCGGTTGGTTTTCGATTCTGACTCGGGTGCCTCGTGTTAACTTAGACCGGTCTTACCTTGATGCCAAACATTTTCAGATCTATTTTCTATTCCGACGTACGTAATCTTGACTTACTTTAGCAAAGAATTCTCCCTCCTGTCCCTCTAGGTTAGGCAGTTGAAGTCGCTCGAGTACCATGATCGTGTTGATCAATTCTTGTGGACCGCAATTGGCGGCCAATTACATAGTATGAGATTTGAACGCCAGGTTGGCAAGGACACGATCCGTGGACATGATTTCCTATGTCAAGGATCTCCAGACTCAAGCGTCTTCTTGGCCGCTCATCAATTCCCGTTCAGTCCAAACTCCACATGGGGCCACTGAGGTGGATCACTGCTGCAAGCAATCTAGCACTATTCTAATCGTTGTATGGGGTTCGTGTCTGGTGTGTATCGCCGAGGTTGTATTGGAGTGTACATAGTGCACGCGTTGCACACTGTAGGCTCTGTTATCCGGTTACCTTTCCCCAGGTTAAACGGCAACCAAGTGGCGTCAATTGGCACTGCTAACGTCTAAAATATACGAATAACCGTTTTACGAGGTGGTCTTCTAGTTATTTCTAATTATATTGTGGCAGAGTCAGGAAGGATACGGTTCAAAGCATCGAGAAAAAGAGGCTTCGAGGCTGCAAAGGACCTAACCGTTAACCTACGGCTTTTAACGAACGCTTTTGCGCCGCAAACAAAAAGACTTTACTAGAAATGGACCAATCATAGACGAGCTCATAAGGATACCCAATTTCCCAAGCAGATCACTATAATAAGAAACTACCTTATAGATACTTGGATAACGCCGTAGCAGCATGGCATTCCAAGGTCATCTTTAAGTAGATTAAAAGCCGTGCACCCACAAATGGCGCTATCTCTACTTCGCCCCTGGTCAGCATGGGTTACCCCTTGGAGCTTTGATGCCCCCTAGTGCCAATCCGATTGATCATTTCAAGATAGCCACCTGGGCCTGCTGGGCCACGGAGAGAAAAGAAGAAATGAGAGAAACAACCTTGGAAGAAATGGACAGCTTCGGCTACCAGACGGCCGAACAAGCAACGTACCAGACTTAACAAGCATCATATCTATCCCGTAGTCTTAAACGCTATCCTCCTCTGGAAAGCCAACCAGCAGGAAGGCCAAGATACCGGGCCTGGAGACTGCAGGGGTTCCAGGGTTAATGGGGGGAATTTGGTAACTTCCCTTCCTCCTCCGTCTTTGCCGACCTCCACTAAGTATTCACACTTCTTATTTTCTCCACAGCCATCTGATATCTACTTTTTTTTCTTCTCTTGTTGGCGTGTGTCGTCGTCTTTGTTTCACTGCCACATGCCCGATCGTTTTGGTTTCCTCTCTCTTATTTTTATTGAAATAGACCGGGGCGGCCTGGTTGGCATTTTCTACCTGTCTTATCTATCAAACGTGTTTCTCCCGGCGGCGCACTTGTTTTGGAATCCATATCGACATATTGACATATCGAATACTCTCACGAAACCCTACGTGCCTTGTATCTACTCTCCACCGACAACCTCTTACTGGCCCTTTTCCGCACGAGGCCAATTATTTTTTCCTTCTTTCCTTATTAGGTCTCTGGGTCATTAACAACACTCTTTTAATATCTAATACTCTAATATCTAGACCAGAGAGTTTAGTTACTCCTGGGCTGTGTATCGTCAGGGTATATTTGCTCGAGGACCCAATTGGTTCCGTAGCCCTTTGTTGTCACATCCAGCAGGGTTTCCTTGTTTAGATCAGCTACGCGATATTGGATCCGAATGTGTATACTCGCGTGATTTACTATCAGTCAACCGCAACAGCCAATCCAGACCGGAAGGGTTTGGTGATTTCGAGTAGGAGGACGTTGTGGGAACCTTCAATATGCATCAAAGCAGGCTATCACTCCAGCTCCTGCTATGGGGTGGTGCTCTCGTTCAGGGCCTCCCCAAAGACCAAAGTTCCAACAGTGTAGAGAAGAGCCAAGAGGTTGCTAATAATCTTGGATTCGTCACATTCAACTCGAAAGCCCACAACAGTTTAAAGCGAGATGATTCTAGCGATTCCAACCCGCAACTTGGGTTCGTGACATTCAAGATGAGTTCAAAGCGATCGGTGGTAAGTGAAATTCGTGGCTATATAGTCTGCATATGTACTAACAAGTGGTCGTTATATAGTCTAGAGAAAGCCATGCAGAGAAGCTCTCAAGAGTTGCACAAAACCTAGCAAACAAATACGGGTCTAAAGTACCAACCCGGTCCACATCCGAGGACTCGGCTCTCCACAACCGGGACAACAACTACCACGTAGATACTGCTGTCAAGCCTTCGGTCAGCAACGCTGTCGGAATCGACCAGGATGGAACGGACTACTCGTATTTCGTCGAGGCGGCATTTGGTTCCGAAGGGAAGAAGATGTATATGCTTGTTGATACTGGTGCCAGTACAACGTGGGTTATGGGCTCGGGTTGCACTACTAGCGCATGTACCAAGCATAACACATTCGGGCCAAACGATTCCAAGACGTACAAGGACACCGGAGAGGACTACTCAGTTGAGTACGGTTCGGGAGAAGTGAGCGGGCATCTTGTGTCCGACAGTATCAACATTGCGGGGTTAGAGGTGACGATGTCTTTTGGTGTTGCCAATATTACCTCGGATCAATTCTCTCAGTTCCCCTTTGAGGGTATCTTGGGGCTGTCCATGGTAGATGGCACCTGGCTTACTCATCTCAAGGACGCCAAGTTGATCGATTCTAATGTTTTTGGAATTGCATTGAACAGGAACGCAGACGGCACGAACGACGGAGAGGTGGCTTTTGGTGCGCCGAACAAGGCCAAGTACACGGGCGACATCTCATACACTGGTCTCAAATCTGGAAATAGTTGGGCTATTCCGATGGATGATGTGTCGTTTAATGGCAACTCGGCTGGAGTCAAGGGCAGACTTGCCTACATTGACACTGGTACCACTTTTGTTTTCGGCCCCCCTGACGACGTCGCGGCTTTGTACAAGCAGATCCCCGGGTCTAAAACCATCGACAAGGGCGAAACATACACCGTTCCCTGTGACACCAAGGGTGAAGTCGCATTCTCTTTCTCCGGAAAGACTTACACTGCTTCATCAAAGGACTTCATCACTGCTCCCAACACCGCCGGAACCTGCTTCGGTAGCGTGTATGGCATGGAATTTGTGCCCGGCGCCTGGCTTCTTGGGGACATGTTCTTGAAGAATGTCTACAGTGTTTTCGACATGGATAAAAAACAAATTGGTATGTTTTAAAGCTCGATATCGTATGCCGTCTTGATCATGGCTAACTAGAAATACAGGATTCGCCGCCAGAGCAGCTTCCGGTAGTGATACCAGCAGCAGTGCAAGCCCTAGCAAAACATCAACAGCTTCTCCAAGCGGTTCGACTTCCGGATCAGCTACTGCAACTCCTACTTCGGGTGATTCCAATCCAACAGGTTCTCCCGACGGTTCCGGAGTTGGTCTCACCCCCGATACCCCAGGTTCCGGTTCGGATACGGGCGGTTCGCCAACAGACTCCGCACCAAGTAACACGGCCAGCCCAGACTCTGCAGGTGTGAAGTTGAACGCAATGGGTGTATATACATCATTAATGTGTATCCTATTAATCGGCATATTCATTTAGGCATAAGGTTTCTCGGATACTAATCATCTCGCATTTATACATACTACTAAGGGGGGTGCTTCGTCAAAGCAGACATCGATCCTTCATCACGGTATACCTACCGTTCGGATAGAAAGGGGTTATCACGTTTGTGGATAAAGAGCTAGGAGGTTTGAGTTGCCTCGATGCTATATGGGGGAAGAATAGAGCGCGGTTGTTGCACATCAGGGGGTAGAAGGAAGAGTACACGAACGAACATTTGATACCCACGGCGGGTGAGGAACGAAAGAGTCAGCAGCCTAACGCCGGCATACACAAATTAAAAATACGCTGTTAGGTATTATATTTAGAATTTATATAATAGACAGACAGTGAAATATTCAATTCTTGAAGCTGCCACTGCCTTTTCGTTGGACCCCTATTGTTACTAAAGCCGAGCACTTTATTAACACGGAAAAGGTGAGGCTCTCTAGGTATAAGAGATCATCGGTTATAGTAGGGAGCTTGGGAAAAACTACGTAATACCTAGTGCCACTTGGGTACTTGGCTACACTAGTACTAGGTACCTCCTACCCCTGACCAGTTGTAATATCGGACCGACCGTGTTAAAGTTAAAAGCCAAGGGAAGGTAGGTACCAGGGTACTTAGTATTAGGACCCAGAAGACCAGACGACAGACCCAGATAACAGGGTCCTAGAACGGGGTCTCATTCACAAGCTTTTGGAACCAATTAGAATTCCCCTGCATTAGCACCATTTAGCATTTTAGCATTTTAGCAAGCATTACCATAGCACACATAGCACACATAGCACACATAGCAGGCACGTAGTACGTAGCCTTATTCGTAAGTTTACCTATGTACATTAGTAGGTATGTTTATCACGTGACGATAAGAAAAAGAAATCCCCGTAATCGATTGGGTTCATTTGCATAAGACCTAACCTTTAGGTACGTAGGTACTTAGTTTAGTAACTCTAGGGGCCTCGACTTTCGTGGAATGAGGCGCGGCTCAACTTGAGATCCGATACCAAGTTAAAAATATCCCTCCCCAATTGCATCCGCTACTAAACAAAAATCGAGCCGTTATTGAGGACGGAGACGACTTCTTGCCTTGCAAGGATGCCGCCCTGATAAACACAATGGCCAAGGCCACGACTTACAGCTCTAACAGAGAGCAAACGCGCAACACCAATCCAACCGAAGCTCCCGCAAATGAAGAGCAGCATGGTCTGCTAGCAGGGACTGCTTCTGACGAAGACGACGAGGACGAGAACGATAGTGGAAGTGGAAGTGGAAGTGGAAATAGGAGTGGCCTCGTAGTGCGTCTGGAAAATAACGAACTCGAAGCTCCTCCTAGTTCCATTCGCACTCCAGGTACACCGAGAACCCCTAATCGAGTTCGCTTTGATCTAAGACCTACCAATATTCCACCTCCTGCCAACGGCCACGATCGTCCACCTTCACCTACCGACTATTTCGACATTGCCGAACCCGATTTCTTCGACGACGACGACGACGATGACGACGAGTCGACACCGAGACACCCCCTATTAACCGATATCGAAGCTCCCTCGGTAGCATTAGCCAATAGCCTCGAAGATGACGATGTTCACGAGTGGGCCGAACGAGAACGCACGAGGCCCAAGTCTGGGCTGCGCTCTGCGTTTATGAACATGGCTAACAGCATCATTGGCGCTGGCATTATCGGGCAACCATACGCATTCAAAGACGCCGGTCTGCTAGCAGGCATAGTATTGCTTATCGGACTGACAATCATTGTTGACTGGACCATTCGCCTGATCGTCATAAATAGCAAGCTAAGCGGCGCAAACAGTTTTCAGGGGACGGTTGAACACTGCTTTGGAAAACCGGGACTTATCGCCATTAGTGTTGCGCAATGGGCCTTCGCGTTCGGTGGCATGATCGCCTTTGGAATCATCGTGGGCGACTCGATACCGCAAGTTCTACGCACGATATTCCCTGGGTTAAGCGATACGCCCGTACTGTGGCTTCTAGGAGATCGCAGAGCAGTTATTTGTTTCTTTATACTTGGGATAAGTTACCCGTTGACGTTATATAGAGATATTGCGAAGGTGAGTTTGTTACAGTGCAACGACAATCATTTTGATCGGCCGGCTAAAAGTGAGGATAGCTCGCCAAAGCAAGTGCATTCGCTTTAATCAGTATGAGCGTTATTTTAGTTACCGTTGTCGTCCAAAGCGTTCTTGCGCCCAAGGAAATCCGCGGCTCTTTACCTTTATCGTTACTTCTAATAAACGACGGCATATTCCAGGCTGTTGGCGTTATTTCTTTTGGTATGTTTACCTTTTCAACAGCATCTGGCTTGGAGCGTAAGGAAACTAACGGGAGCCAGCATTCGTCTGCCAGCATAATTCACTCCTAATTTACGGCTCCCTAAAGACACCGACTATAGACCGCTTCGCAAAGGTGACGCACTACTCTACGGGCGTCTCCATGCTAGCATGTATGATTATGGCCCTCGCGGGCTTCCTTACCTTCGGAGATAAGACGCTCGGAAATGTGTTGAATAACTTCCCGGTCGATAATACTATGGTGACGATCGCACGGTTATGCTTCGGGTTGAACATGCTTACGACATTACCGCTAGAGGCGTTCGTCTGTCGGGAGGTCATGATGAACTATTGGTTTCCCAACGAGCCTTTCAATATGAATCTGCACCTAATCTTCAGCTCGGCGTTGGTGGTGTCGGCTATGACGCTGAGCCTGCTGACGTGCGATCTTGGGGTCGTATTCGAGCTCGTTGGTGCGACGAGTGCCTGCGCGCTGGCGTATATCTTGCCGCCGTTGTGTTATATCAAGTTGAGTTCCAGATCGTGGAAGACTTATGTTGCTATGGGCGTCGTGGCGTTTGGGTGTACCGTCATGGTTATTAGCATGATCCAGGCTGTTAGCAAGGTGATAAAAGGTTCGTCTCGCCGCCGACGTGGCTACCCGTCCTTTCTTCCGTTCCATACTTCGAGCTGACTTCTATCTGTTTTTGTTTCTGTAGGTGGGGGTGAGCCGTCTCAGTGCGTTTAGAGCTATAGAAATTCGTTCATGTCTTTTTGCCCCCTTGTCCTTGTATATTATCCATTATCCACTATCCACGCAACATGTTTCTTTTTTGATGCGAGGCTCCTTTAGCCCTTGGAGTAAATAAGGGAGGCAAACTGCATATTGCATGCTGCAGCTAGCTATTTAACGACACCGGTCCCTAGTCCCCAGCTTCCCCTCATCGAAATACATATCTACCTTGGGTAGCTACGCGACGGGTTTTTAAATCATCGGGCAAACGCCACCGGACGATGGCAGCCATGGCGAAGCTGCAGGGCGTTGATTCCGAAATGAAAGAGGTCTTATGATTTGAAGATAATAGATCGAGGCGGAGGCGGATCCGCCTATGTGCAGTTCCTCCCCTGGAAGTTATTCGTGCAGTCCTGCAGGTGTACCGAAGCACCCGCAGCAAGGGTGTGCGATAGAATAGAGTGTAAAGGGTGTGTGGGCGGGTTGATATGGGATCGCTTATCGCGGGGCGACGTGTTTGGCTGGTTTTAAAACGCCCGTGGGCTTTGGAAGGGGTGGAAGCAATTAAGTAACCGTTAGTGACTTTTGAATTTGAGGATGGCTTTACGCGGCACTTTGCAGCTTCGCTTTTCTAGGTTAGGCCACTTACAGGTGATCAAGATGGGAAAGAAGAGTCCTTGGGCACATGCACGATTGATTAGGATTGATTAGGATTGATTAGATAGCGAGCCTGCGTCTGGATGGGCCGATGCAAAGAACCATTTTAAGACATGGAAGGACCGAAACCCGATTTGAACCTCTTAAGCCGCTTTACCCACGCCAACGCATACCTACATTTTTACACATTTATACACGATTATTACCTATACTTGTACACCATATAACTAGTTATAGTTGCTTACAATACATACATCGCATACAAGGTAGTTCCATTAGTTATAGGTACCTATAGTTCCTCCCGTGAGCAAGTTGGCGTAGAAGCGAACTCAAAAACGCACATGCGTGATATGATGCATATTACATTATCGACGAGAACGCCACCAGCGAAAGACATACCAACCAAACAACTACGTTAACAAAAGTCCTATTGAAGTCCTATTAATTCCTATTAGTCCAATGTTCCTTGCTCTCTTTAGGCAGTCCTAGGAGCTCCGTCATCCCCATCGTGGCACCCCAACCCTAGTAACCCGCGCGGAGAGTCACCGAGCAGCTGACCTATCGATGCCGCTCCCCATTAGGAAGGCTCCCGCTCGTTCACCCACGTTGTGCGGGACCCGTGACCTGGCTGGTCACGGTCTCTAGATAGGTTGGGATAAGATGGGATGAGATGGGATGAGATGGGATAAGATGGGACAAGTTAAGATATGTGATACCTACCTATGGCCCGTACGATATCAGTGTGCCTACGTTGGGTACCCGCGTATCCCCGTATTGTGTATTCTATTCTAGGAGTGTAATATCTAGCATGTAATAGGCTGGAAATAAGCTAAGATAGGCGGACGGCGTGAAGCGAAAGGGAAAGCGTGGACATGAGCATCGCGCATCATGTATCATGTAGCTAGGCAGGCGAAGACGGGATGGGACAGAAGAGAAAACCGAGAGGGAAAAAAAGATGGTATCGTATTCAGAAACAAGAATCGATAGTGACGATCGAAGGAGAAAAGCGAGTGTCATACGTACTCCTACATTAAATACAGTATTACGAGGCAGATGCTTCATTTACACCACTTACACACACCACTTACATACTTACACACTTACACAAGCACACACTCTAAAACATACTGCTACTACTACTACTCGAAGATAGCTCTCATCCCTCACTCGTCCACCCCGTTTCCTGCTTGTCTCCGATCACACCGAACCCCGCTTGCCAATTTATAATAAGATCTCTAAAAGACCAAGGACCCCTACGATAAAAACCAGATTTGGTCCCCATATCCATTCTCCGCCTTAAATATAAATATATACCCAGTCCACCCACCCCATCACCAGTTTCCATCGCACCACAGCCTTTTAAATTCAAACAATCAAGATCAGCTTTCGATCTCCCCATCTGTCGTGAGTATGACACTGCCTGTCTACCCTTACTGCTTCCCCCCCCCCCGTCCCTCCTTTCGTGCTATGTGACGACTCATCCTCGCCAACTGTCGTGATACACCACTTATCTATCCATCTTGCCTACCTCACTATCTCACACATCTATATATAATCTCACGTTATATATATATATATATATATATCTGTCTAGGGATCCCTATCCCTTTTGCCTCGGGGCGCAAGACAGCTTAGCCTCATGTTTCCTCGCGATCCCTTACTGCTCCTTATTTCACTTACCAACTAGACCCTAGCTGACAGTAAGACCTCTAGATCTAGATCAGACACCATCAAGAACGTTACCGTTCCCCAAACAAGCCAAAATGCACAACTCATCTTGCCCCAAGTGCGGTACCAGCTTCAGCGGCGAATCCAAGACGTGCGGTTCCTGCGGTGCTGTAAGTTGAAGCGCCTTTACTTCCACCATTCTATCCTCTTCATTTTTTTTTTTTTTTTATTTCCCACCTCGTGTTCCAACCCCGTCTCGCAACCCAAGTTTCCAAAACGAAAATGAAAACCCAAACTAACAAACCCCCCCCTTCAGACCTGCCCCGTGTAAACACACCCGCCATCATATCCCAACAATAAAGGGGCGAGCGTACTAAAGACGCGCGATGGCTCGGGGCGGCTACAACCAACCCGTGCCCAATCCCCCTATCAAACCCTGACTAGACCACCACCACCATCATTCGTTTCTCTTCCCCTCCCCCCAGGCGTAGATTCGGGGACTAGGGCATGTTCGTTTTCGGTTTTCAGGTTAACGGGGAAGGGAGGAGTTTTGTCGTACGATTCGGCGACGGCATTTCCAAATCCGGGGGGGAGGGGGAGAGGTTTCCATCATTTCCTGTAAAGGCAGAGAGAGGGGGGATGAGGCAGGTTCTTTCCTTCTAATGCAGTCAGTCAGACAAACCCCGCGAGGAGTGTGTTCGTTCTGAATGGGCGGGAATTCCGGCAACCAAGCAAACCCAAGTCAAATGAAAGAGGCGGAAAGCACACGTTGGCGAGTATCTTTTACTTCGGCCTCGACGGCACAAAACTAACTTACTACTTACCAATCTTACCTACCCAGTTAACAATACCCTTAACGCGCCCCCCCCTTTTCTCGCGTTTCTTGTGTTCTTCCGGCAAATTTCTATAAGCTGATGCCGAGCCTCTGAGCTGAGTAGTAGTCGTCGTAGTAACAGCCTTAAAGCCGACGACCCGTAGCCTATAAGCTATGCAATAGCCATGTCTTCCCCTATTGGATGGGACGTGTTATGCGGTAGAAGTAAGCAATGGTCACATGTCCTCCATGCTACCGTGAACAAGCTCCAATAGATAACGCCTAGAGTGGATGTAAACAGATATAAACAGATGTAAACATACCTCACTTAGATGCATCAACAATTGTTAGCTTACAAACTCTGTAGGGCATACCGACATTCCATCATGTACTACTAACCTAGAAACTTCATGGGCCATGCACATCAGCCCCCCTTTACTGTAAACTACGGCCACAGCTAGTACTATAGAACCTGTCGGACGTAATCCTTGGAGCTTTCTCGTATCATCAATGAAACGTTATATTTCCTAGCACTCGTGATTTACGAAACAGTTTGTCAAAAGCATCACGACAGCTACAAAATGCATGCAGGAAACCAGGCAGGACATGATGATTAGTAAGGAGTATGATTGGGAAAAAAAGACAGGTAGAAAGAGTAGCCCCTGCGCAACAAATGTCCATCTCCCGGTTGGCCTGACGCGGGAATTACCAAGAGCAGTTAAAAAGGAGAAGATTTATGATATAGCCGTATTCTCTGGGGTTGTCTCGCCAATCTTGACACACATACCACACGCACAACAAACCACCCGCATCTCTAACGGCAGTACATTGCCCATCCACCCTTTCTCGAACCATGGGAATTCAAATACAACGATACCCGCTACCCCGTCACCAATATACTCCCCTTGTAATATGGGAGACACGCAAGAGTTGACTAGAGTTGCACGCCTTCTGAAGCACTAAGGCGGGTAGACAAATCAAACTCCAGTCGAGACTAGGACGCAGAGGCGGTCCAACCCTTCCGGTCCGTCTAAAACCCTTATTCATCTGTGCATCTCGTCCGTGAGACGATCCTAGGACGATGATGGATCATGACGGTATGTCGAAGGTATCAGTAAAATATGTTGGTACATTTCCTTTAGAGGACTAAGCACTTGGAGTGCTTCTTCTGGCTTTTGCGAGACAGTAGAGCTGCACGAGTGGCGTGCTCGAATACTTCTCGGACACCTTCGTTCGTCTTTGCTGAGCACTCAAGGTACTTGTAGGCACCGATCTTCTTGCGAATATCCTCACCCTGTAGCATAATTAGCGACTGCGAGGCTGAACGAATAGTCGAGCTGGGTCGGTAGATGGATATTCCACGTGATTCAAAACTCTAATGTGGCTTGATAAGGCTGTAATGATGATGATAACTTACCTCCTCAGGGGAGACGGGCTTCTGGCTCGTCTTGCGGAGCTCCTCAATAGTCTTTGGGTCGTAGCGCAGATCCTTCTTGCAACCAACTAGGATGATAGGGAGGCCTTGGCAGAAGTGAAGAACCTCAGAAATCCACTATCGGGCGGAGCACGTGTCAGTAAATTATTTATCTACGGGGTATCAAATGGAAGCGGAATACTGACCTTCTCTTGGACGTTGTCCAAGGAATCGGGAGAGTCGACGGCGAAGCAGATTAGAATGACGTGAGAGTCCGGGTAAGACAAAGGTCGGAGACGGTCGTAGTCTTCTTGACCAGCCGTATCCCATAAGGCTAATTCGACGTGCTTTCCATCAACCTCGACATCGGCGACGTAGTTTTCGAAAACAGTAGGAACATAGACCTATTCAAAGATAAAAGGACAGTTGGTCAGCATTGTGCACGACGGCTTATTGATTGATTGTTGAGATGCGATAAATGTTCACGATGATATTGATGGACGACGAGGCAGTAGCTCGGAAGGCGGATTGGCGGGACCGACGTCCCTTTGTTTTCGGTATGACGCGGTTGTATTGTTGATTAGAAAGGGGGGGGAAAGTGATGATGATGACGAGGTAGCTATTCTCTTACCTCGGGGAAAGTTCCCTTGGAGAAAACGCTGCAATCTAAGTTAGCATATCGACGGAGAGAAATTTGTTTTGATAAGCGACGTACATCAATAAACAGGTTTTACCACAGGCACCGTCACCGACGATGACCAGCTTTCGGCGGAGCTCAGCCATGTTTGGAGAAGGAAGATGGTCGGATTTAGGGGGGGTCAGAGAAAAGGAACAACCTTTGCTCAAGGGTATTCAGAGAATATGCAAGAAAAGAAAAAAGAGGTCAAAGGTCTTGATGGATTGAGTCCTCGCGATTGTTCGTTATGGTTTCTCCTTTGGAGGTTTTGGATGATGGAAGAAGATGGAGGAGATTAGAGAGATTAGAGATGGAGAATGTGAGAAGAAGGAAAGGTTGGAAAGTCGTTGCTCAATTGACAGTGCAGCGGTAGTAACAGCGGTGGTAGCACCAGCAAGGTAGGATAAGGCAGGCAGGCACTACAGGTAGGTACATAAGATAATATGGCCCAGGTGTCCAGGTGCTTAGGTTCCAGGTTAACCAGGGGGAGGGTGGCCTAGGAAAGTAGGTACTTTGGCAGTTTGGGTAATTCCCAGGCAGGTTCAGTCTTGTTTAATCCAGGTAGCAGCACCAAAGTAAGTAACAGGAAGTAGCGGGTCCTGGCCACCCAAATAATCCAAATAAGGGACGATTGGGGCAATTGGGGACAGGCACAGAGGCGCAAGACAAGAGGTAGGCCTAACCGGGGACAAGAATTTAGTGGGCCTTGTTAAGTAGTTTTTAAGGGATTGTAGGCCAGTTTTGGGGGAGATGGATGTCCAGTCGTGCTAGCGGCTTACACTGCCAAAACAACCTTACTTTTAGAATATTAAAAAAGATAAAAAAAAAATACAAATAGTTACATACAAATATACATACAAAGATGGTACTCCTACAGTAATAGCTCCGCGTACTGTACCCATTATACGTTTCTGTCTGTTTCTTGCGAACTCGCACTGGCTTGACTGACCTGACTTGGCTCTGACTGGTCGGCTTTTGCTTTCAATGTCCCCAGCCTCCGTCACAGTCCTCAATCCGAAAGTATCTATTTGTACTTCACTTGCGATCATGTGCCTATGAGTCGTCCTAATGAATCGTTCCTAAAAAGTCCTTGGCCCTTGCGCCTCGGATCTCGAGGAGGCAACCCACCAAAACACACCAAAGCACATATTATTAAAGCCTAGGCTAGGTAGTTTTTAAAAGGTACCTACGTCTTCGTACCAAGCCACGACACCGTCTCACAGCATTGAAGATATTCCATGCATGTGGACTGTTCAAAGTGGGTCTGTGCGCAGCGTCCTGCATTTCGAAGCTCATGCCGTATGCCATATCATGCTATGAGATGAAGTGGATATGTCTCTTTTTTTCTTCTTTTTCCCTACGTGTATGAAGATTCACTCATACGTAAGCAATTTTCTAGAATATATTGATCTACTAACGTAGATATACACTAATGCAGGTAGGTATTTACCTACAGTGGAAAGACCCTGTGAGATGCTATTGAAGCCGGTAAAAAGTCAATGTAGTATTCAGGCGCAGCAAAAGAAAGAAAAGTCATATATTATCACACATTACGAAAAACAAACGGATACGACTTTTCTCTCATACCGTCATATCTCGCAAACATACCTACCTAGCTATGATACAGCCAAAAAAAAAAACCATTGACAATCGCTAACGCTTATGGACGAGTTGAACAAGACAGTATGCTGACTCAGAGATGCTGATAATTATATTTAATGCCGAATTATTATTATTTTCAAGTTCGATACTTTTCAAGTAGTATTATCACTGCATGGCCGGCATGGATAATTCGCATTCAACGCTTCAAGGAAATAAAAATGGAGGATCGGGGGATGTTGCCGGCAGATCGGCTTCCCAGCAAAAAAATCAAGAAACCAAGCTAGGTTAGGCACGCCTGAGTCAAACTCCCCCTACCGAGCAACGAACCCAGGCGAACGTGCAGCGCGTGTTGAGCTACATGGACACTATGGACCACTTGGACAAGCTGGGAAAGGAGCTTGCGTCTTTCTTCACCGACTAAATTTCGTAGTAGCCTTTCGCTGATCCGCGCTCTTCAGCTGAACGAGATGTGGCTCAGGTATTGTCATATCATCCTTATGTTACGAATATACAACTATGTACCCAATATTTTCCAAGTTTCCACGCTTCCAACGCGTCCCAACGCCTCCTCTCGGACCTCTCCCTATGTAATCGCTCCTATCGCGCAATCTGGTTTTCTTTGTTCGCTGTTCGTCGATACGAGTTGTAGGGGTTTTTTTTTTTTTTTTTTTTTTCTTTCGGGATTCGCGTGCTATGTCATCCGTAAGAACTGTCCTCACTTTGTTTTATACGGCCAACCCGTCTCGGAATTCTCCTTTGAACTATATTCTTACCCCTTTCTCTTTTTTAACCTACTAGATTGCTTTATCGTATTGATTGCGTATAAGGCGCTGATAAACGCTGAGAAACCCCCTATTGTTTACAGAATAGGTTAGGCGGAGGCTGCAAAACCCAGTAGTTTATGTGGCTTGGCTTCGCTTGTGACTTTGGAACTAACCGACCTCTCTCTACCTATTACAGCTCTTACTACTAACTAGCTACGAGGTAAGATATGTTTAGGTACTACCTTGGAGAGTATAATACCTTGGGTAGGTACGTACGTACGCGTATCGTCGAATTGGCACGGTACGAACAAGTCAAACAAGACCGCATTTTGATATATCGATCAATGGACCTTGAGAAGAACCAACATATCAAATTAGATCTGCATGTACAATCCACAAGGATATGAAATGCTAGCGCAATACAAACCCCACAAATAAAAAAGGTTTTTTTGTTTGATTGGCCACACTTTATATCTAAGTAACCTTCCATACAAATTTATATGTAAAAGTACAAAAGTTAAAAGTCTATTTTGTTTCCATCCAAATCTATCACCTTTTGAAGCCTTCGTGGCATGCTGGCTGCAAGAGCATATAAATAGTCCCTTGGAATAGCCTCCCACGCCCGTTTTAAGGCCTCTAGTAGCTCCTGAGACTCATGTACTTTTACATACAAATTTGTATGGCGGGGTACTAAATTAAACATTGACTAATAAATGCATTGATGTTTCTATTAGGTGGGGCTTTGTATTGCGCTAGCATTTCATATCCTTGTGGATTGTAGATGTAGATGAAACGTAGGTACTCACGGGATCCGTAGTGTGCATCCATGCTAGTGTAAATAACAAGGCAACAACAACCAACTAACAATCACCTAACAATCAACTAACTAACCTAAGAAATTAAGAGACTTTGTTAGACTTTGTTGGCTTATTAGGCGGGTGTTAGACGGGGCTCGGTGTTATTTTAGATCAACTTTCTTTATACGCAGGTTTTAGTTTATTTCATATTGACACCGTTAAGGTAGATCTTGCCGGCCGAAACCTTAGGTATCTTTTTTTATCTATCCCGTTGGATCTTTTCAACCTTATTATGCGATTATAGCCTTCGGCCTGTTTTATAACAACCCCCTAATTATATGACCTTATGTTTATGACCTAGAACACGACCTAGAACGCCAGGGACTTGCGGGGAGGCTCAGAAGGGGCGCAGGTCAATATAATTCACGTCATAGCATCTCATTCGGGTAAGTTCAAGATACACGAATTTCCACGTATTTCTATACTCATTTTCTATATAACTATTCCGTATGTATAAGGTATGGATAAGATAGCAACATTCATTACACCATGCAAAGGAAACATGGACGTAAGGTGTAACCCGGGGAGTTCGGCTAGCTAGATGGAATACCTTTGGAGATACCTTGATAAATACCTAAGCCCGACGGTTGGATCTCCAAGTCCGGGATAGTTAATACATAGGTAGCGATAAATAAACTTGCAGAATAACGAAATCCTGCTTCGAAAAGGCACAATTAATCGTTATGCCACGTTGAAATGCCTGTTCATCACTAAACATGGTCTCCAATACGATCTCAAGCTTGGAAATTCGATCAGGAAGGTCGGACAAGAACAATTAACATTTTAGTCCTGATAAGCTTAAGCTCAAGCTCGACTACGACATTAACTTATAAATCTGTAAGATAGGCCGGCATCTTTCTACGACATGGTCACGACATGGTCACAACCACGGGTCTTGTAGGTCTTGGCATCCAAGGGAAACATGTACCGAAGTACCCACAAGTAATAGAACCTACCTACATTAGGTACCTAGGTACACTATAGACACTGCCTAGATGGATGGGAGTACCTGAGTATACAGATCCGTACCTACCTATTAGGTACCTCCTAACAGACCCATAGAATGTTGCTACGTACACTAGGTACTAACTTATGTAGAAGGAGGACTCACCTAAGCTAGCTTATCGGAATCTATATTTTCCGCTTTCTTTCTTATCTACAGGTACATAGGTACAGGTAAAGAGGTACCCCCACCTTACCTGGAAGCCTTCGACAGGCACCAAAGGCTCTTTAATCCAATTGGACCAATTAGATGCATTCCAAAATTTCGGTCCCTGGTCCAGCAGCTTTCGAACGCACGCACACGATGAAGCTGTAAGAAAACGCAATCCACCTTCGCAAACTTCAATTCCGTCCCTGTCCCTTCCGACCCCGAAGGTTTACCCCTCCTCTCCAAAAAATGCAAAAGATCCTCCGCCGAGTGGCCACCGCCGAGCGGGTGGTCGCCAAGCGGACCAAGGTCAAGGACCTGAAATGGTACAAGAAGGAGAAGAAGGAACAGTACCAAGACCAACGGCAGCAGATCGCGATGGCCCAAGAGGAATTCAATCGCGCGAAGCAGGCCGTGAGGGACGAGTGGGAGTTGGGTCCCTTGGCCCCGAGACGAGACGTTGCCGAGTGGGCTGGCGCGAAGGGTGCTATCCATGAGGCTCGATATGCCGCCTACGGCAAGGTTTCACTCGCCATGCGAAACCGTCGGTGTCAGTGGGCTGGCGGCGCTTACCACCTTAATATAACGACGGGGGACAGAGTCGTTCTGATCGACGGCCCGGATAAGGGTCGCATCGGCAAGATAAAGAGTATAGACTACGAGAAAGCAGAGGTCATAGTCAGCGATTTGAACAAGGTAAGGGAGTTTCAATATAACCCTGCGATGCTCGCTGGTATATATATGTGAGTCTGGTTAGCTGATATGATGTGTACTATACAGGCCAATATCCGAATTCAAGCAGAAATCCGCGAGGATAACACACCCCCCGTAATGAACATGGAACTTCCCATACCAATCTCCGGCATCCGCCTCGTCCATCCCATCAAAGACCCCTCCACGGGCGTAACCCGGGACGTGATCATCAACCAGCTAGTCCACGGCGGCTTCCTACACGACCGCGTCTCTGGCAAGCGCCGCTGGTCGCGCATCGTCCCAGGCCTGAACATCGCCATCCCGTGGCCCAAGAAGGAAGAAAAGGAAGAAAAGGACTTTTCCTGCGACACCCTCCGCATCGACGTCGAAGACAAGACCTTCGTACCAACCCTCCTCCGACCCCCCATGCCCGAAGCCGTCCTCGACGAGCTCCGCAACAAGTACTCCCGCTTCCGCACCCGGCACGACCCAGAGTACATCGCGCGCCTCGAAGCCGAAGAGCAGGCCCTCGCCGACCGCCGGAAGCTCATGGACTCCATGCGCACGCCGCTCCAGGAGTACCACCGCGCCCAGCGCGAGGGCAAGAAGAAGAAGGGCAAGCCCCGTCTTACCCAGGAGATGCTCGAGAAGATCGGCGAGGTCATGGCCAGGAACTTGGAGAGGACGCGCAACGGCCAGGCTCTGCTGGAAGCTGCGGCCACTGCCGCGGCCAAGGCTGAGGCGGCCAAGGCGACGGAGGGTGCCGAGACGGCCGAGACGGAAGAGGCTGTTATACCACCTCCCGCGGAAACGGCGACGGTAGAAGAGACGCAGCCGCCACCGCCGTCGGCGTGAAATGAAATTTAAAAATAAATATAAAAATGGTTGTAGATAATCACGCTACTTAGACCTGTAACATAAATGTACATATTGCATTCAAGGGCACACAGCACACGGAATATTTGGTCAACTCCGTATTCTTTCAGACGTGAATCTCCCTATATGATCGATTCCCTGCTTGCCTGGGTAATCTAGCCGGTACTTTTATCTACCTACCTATTCCCTTGGTTTCCCATCCCCTTTCCCACCTACGAGCCCAATAACGACAGCCTTTCCAAAGCCGTAATAACAGGCGGTTCCTGCCTCTTCCACTTGGCCTCGAGGTTCTCGTACAGAACGGCATCCGCACCCATAGGCCTCCACTCCTCGTCTTCCTCTCCTTTCCCTTCTTCGCTAGCCTGTTTGTTCCCAGCACCTGCAAACACCTCTTTAACGGCGACCTTACACGCCTCCGTTACCTCCGCGGCCAAGGCCTCGAGAGCACGAGCACGCTCGTGCATACCCCGACGTACGAGCGCAAAGACGAGGCGCTCGGCGTCGGGCTTTGCGCCCTCGACACGCTCGACTAGTCGGCGAACACTGTTGACGAGGTACTCTTCCTCGTACACCGTGCCCTTACGCCCACGAGCACGCTTCTTTTCCTCTCGACGACGGTTCTTGCTTGTAGCGCGACTGACGCCTGTCCCGGCAGTGCCTACGCTTCCAGCCCCTTTGCCCGTGTACCGCGTGAACAAGCTGGCGCTCGTGCTGATACGCGAACTAGCCGCCACGGACACGTCATCTGGGATGTCGCCTGCGCCGGCACGCTCGCCTTCGTAAAAGCCTAGCGGGTCCTCGGCTGCCTTGCGGCGGAGCTCCATGATACGGGGGACTTGCGCGCGAAGCTGAGCCTTGCAGTCCGCAAAAAACTCGGTGCTGCTACCTAGCGAGTCTGCTAGACCAGAGTCGACAGCGCTTGTCAGGAGCTCGGGGCGCCCGCGCTGTGCTACCAGACGCATGGCATCGGCGAACAGATATCCCTTGCAAAGACATAAGATAGCGCTCTCCAGGGAGTTGAGGTGGTCAAGATGGATCGCCGCCGCAGATGCGTAATCCTTAGCTTCGTACAGGGCTTCCGCGAGCGTTGCTGCGAGGTCAGAGAAGGCGTCTGGAGTAAGCGGCGGTGATTGCTGCTGTGCCGTGAAGAGGCACTCACGCCAACATGAAGCACCAGCAGCACGGTAACACCTAGTGGCTCCCGTGTAGTCGTGAAGAGATTCGTAAGTGAGACCCGCTTCCCGGAAGCGAGATTTAGACTCGAGATACGTCGCATATAGACCAGTAAGAATAGTAAGGTTGGATTGGTCGTAACGGTAGAGCTTCAGGGCCGTAGCGAAGAGCGCGTGTTTGACTGTGTAGTCTTGTGCTTCTTTGTGTGCATGACTAGTTTGAAGGTGAGCTAGGGCTTTCTCATGCCGTCCAAGGTGGTCGTCAATGGCAAATTTTCGCCTCAATTCAGGCAATTGGTGTAAATTTTGATGGAATGGGAGGTACTCCCGAGGATCTCTTTGAGACTGTTGGGCAACTAGTAGCGCTAAGTCTAGATGGTAGAGGCCTAGAGCTTCGTCATATAATGTGTTGACATCCGCGAGGAAGCAGATGTGTTCAACAGCTTTTTCCGCAAGCTGTTCGTCTTCTTGTAGTAAAGCGGCAACTACTAATAACCCATCTTCATATGCTGGCGGAACCTTACAGACATTGGCCGTAATGATGTTTTGTAGGGTATCATGGTCCTTGGTCTTGTGAGATTGGAGATGGGATAGAACCGCGTCGCAGATAGTGTTGACTTTAGAATTGTCTAGGGCATTGCCAGTCGGGACTTCACTGGGGGTTATTTCCGGTAGCTCTTGATTTCTCACACCCTTGGTATCTCTATACATGGTTTGCGTGACGTCTTCGTTGCTGTTTCGAGTTAATGGGATTCGTATACAGGGTATGTAAGGTTACGTACCGTAGAGAGGAGAGGAAGAGATCGATGTACGAGACATCTCCGACTTGGTCGAGAAAGAGGCCAACATTGTCAAGGAACTGCTGAGGCCTGTGATCATACAGAATATTCATGTCTACACGCTGAGTACGGCAGTACGAATACGCTTTCCCATAGTCTTTAGCGTCAATTAGTTGCCTGATTCCCGCCACAACCATAGCTCTGGGGTAGATCGTTTCTAGATTCCCGCGTGGCATTTGGAGAACCAGACTCATATTAGTAGGCATTGCAGTTACAAGCCTTGCGCCTCTCTCGATACTTCTGCACCTCTCATCCTTTTCAGGATCGTCTGGCGGTACTTCTAAGTCTATAGTCTAGGGTTAGCTTAGAAAAGAAAATGCCAATGCCTTAGGGACTCACCCTGCACGTCCACCAAATGAATAAATTTGACTAGATGAGTGGTGGTTGTGACAATTAGATGGGCCGGGGTAACAAGGAAAGATGTGCAATTCTTCATTAAGAGACGAGAGTTCGCATAAAGATTTCCATTTCGTGATAATCCAACAACAATGACGTTGCCAGCAAGGTCGATGACTTCGCTCCACGGAAGTTGAGATGGAAGGCGAACCGAGTACAAGTCATCCTGTTGGTTGACAACGCCATGGAGTCTACCTAGGCAATCTTGAACGAGTACCTCGGTAGAGCCCGCTTGTGTAAGACGTACAAAGCCAAACATTGAGCCAGCATATATGCTGGAATTGGACGAGAACTCGCCGGTAGTTCGATCAAAAGGATGTGACTGAATTACGGGACCCTTTTCGTACCCTAGGCAGTGGACAACACTGTTTTCGGTAACAGCTATTTGCAAAGGTAGACAGGCGTTGCCCAAGTCACCTTGAGCAAAAGTCACACTACCTACCGGAGATGGGAGTAGAGAACGCTGTCCCTTCACTTTCCACTCATACACGTCTACGCCGAGTTGATGGAGAACAGCCATGAATGTGTTGGCTGGAGAGAAGGCTACATCTATAATCGGCGATGGTGCCTGTAGTTCATATAGTGCCATCGGAGGAGGGACATTAGCTGTCCGAAAAGGGGTGAGCTTAAGCGTCTTCCCGTCAACGACAGCAACAGCTCCATAGTCATATGGCGGCGTCAGGGACCCCTTCGTAACCTCAAAGATGTACTCAGCGAGTAATAATCTGTCTAAGACGATTTTAGCGTAGAAATTACAATCCTATATATCCTAACTCACCTAAGACAGCTGACGCAAAGCGCAGTGATTTTTCGGGGTGCCAAGCAAGAGAAAGAGGGGATTTCTGTGTGAGGGCTTCTTGCTTTAGATACCAATGGTAATTGCCCATAGTCCATAGTTGAATTCGGTCATCGAATGTAACTGCGAGGACTGTAGAATCTGAGTTCCATCCAAGCCGTATCCGGTCGTCTGAGAGCGATCCGCCTTCAGGGGCTCTTAAGGAGAATTGGCCGTGTCTGAGACCATTCCTCTCAAAGAAGATGACGTCTACACGGTCCTCGAAGCGTTGCGTAGACGCAATCAAATTTCCAGTAGGTCTCCAGCTCAAAGCGCTTTCCATACCATCGACAGGTTCACTTACGCTGTCGAGAACACCCTCCCGAGAGTACACCCGAATGACTCGGCGGATGTTGGTTTCAACCGAATTGATCGCAACATATGCGCCGTCGCCTCTCCAGCTAATGGTCGTACTTCCGTCGTCTTTAGGGCTGAGCACACCTTGGTCTACCTTTTCTGGTATTGTAGGGTCTCGGAGGGCTTTTGCACCCCTGCCTTGGAACTGTGTCTCTTTCTTACCCCAACCAACAGAGACGTGTTTAGAAGCTCTGAGATCGTCGGCGCTCATAGTCATATCTGCTATGCAATCGAAACTACGGCTCATGAAAATCACCGTGCTTGCCTTGGTGGTGATAGCTAGTAATTCTTCATCCGGAGACCAGCTTGCAGCCGTGATACCCTCATCTACAGATCCCATGATCTCGATGTGAACTCCATCTTGAGCATTTAATCCCTCTGATTCCTGAACGGAAACAATGTCACCTCCTTCGAGGACCAGACAAGTCGTCAAAGTGTCGCTGAAGTGATGCGAATTTACGACCTTGTCAACAGCCAAATCAGGGTTTGGACTTGGGGCATCCCATGATGCAACATCTTGACTTTCACTATATCCATAAACGATGAGTACCTAATTCGACCATCGGGTGTCTCTGTACGGGTGGTTTGAACTTACATGTCTATAGATGAGGGCCCCACGTGTTCCGATACCCTTACCAGACGAATACGGCCATCTTTTTCACTCGGGCCAAAAGTGCATAAGACCTCATCTTTGGCAGGGTCCCAACATGTCGATGTGATGACCTCTTCGTTTGAATCGGACGATGACTTCCAAGCGTTATATCGAACGTTACGGAGATTGCGCATTTTGGAAATGCCTGGTCCTTAATTCAAAGGGGACCGTGAACCATAAGTCACCGGCGGGGTGTTATAGGGTATTAAGGTATTAACCACGCTGCTCCGTTAGCGACGAAAGTGTGATATTATGTAGACTTTTGCTTGTAATGACGATTATAACTCCGTGCGATAAAACTTTTGGGAGCGTGGATTAATACTGTATACTTAGCTACCTAGATACCTAGGTACCTACCTCTTAGTGTCATTATCTAAGGCCGAGGAGCTAAGATCTTTGAATCTGATTAGAGTTTGGTCCGTGCCCTTTCTTTCGCTGAATGTACAAAGTTACAACCGTACAGGCCGTAGAACGTTAAAACATCGGTGGAGAGTCGGCACCTCGGAAAGCGGCGTGATGTCGTCAATGCTGGTCTGATAGTGGCCAAAGCTTCGTCGAGCTTCTGCTTACCGAGGCTGCAAGGACACCTTCTAAAGACGAATTCGGTCTAATGGTCTTGCTGCTTTTATTCGCCGACTTGCCTACATTACCTAATCCCACTATTTATGCATAACTATCTACAGTAAAACCTCGCCATAACGAATCTGGTCTATAGCGAATCCTCTCTTTAGCGAATTGATTTGGCGATTTTGGGGTTTTTGTATGTAAAATAACGAATTTTGGTGTTTTACTAGTCAAATTTGGTACAGGCTTATACGATCCAGGATAAGGGCGACGATGAGGTTGACGATACCACTCAAAACGTTGAGATAGCGTGCTAGATGATGCTTAAATGGTATTCAGACCTTATAAAGGCCTTGAATAAAGAGGCAAAAGCAATTTAATTTCGTAAAGTTAAGGAACAAGCTTTGAAAACCAGGCAAATGACGATAGGTATGTACTGTGTACAAAGATATAGGTATATTTTACTAGTAAATATAAGTACCTATACAAGTACTCAGTCCTAAGAGGGGTAAACCTGGTTTATAACGAATCCTTGCTATAGCGAACCCAATTCCATGCATGAGTTAATTCGTTATATCGAGGTTTTACTGTAGTTATACCTAGTTAACGTAACTACCTTAGGTAGTTATATGGTCTTTTAGAGTTATAGAATAACTGAATCATTCTCTCTTTCTACAGGAAGAGTTATATGTAAGGGTAAGTGGCACATACAAGGAGTATTATTTGGATAGCTATATAAGAGGCGTGCAGCGCCCTTAAAAGAGATAGAATACTGGGCGTTAATAGTTCGATACAACTATTCAGATTCTAACACCCTACTACGAACAACATCCATCACGGGTTTCTGCCTGGCATACGTATAATACATCTCGTTTATCCCCGATCTAAATTATCTTCTCTTCTTTTTTTCTCTCCTCATAGTATTATTATTTAGTGATACCAATACATATTACTTCTTTAGCGACGATGGTGTTCTTAGACGATAGCTTTATCTGCCGCACGATCGTGAAGTCATGTTAGTGGTAGTCAGCAATCTGCTACCAGCTTGTCTAGACAAGTTGGACAATCTAGATAGGCTGGTACGCCGGTTTATCTTTGGCCTCCTACCGGCACTCCTCGTGCATGTCGGAGGTATGATGGGAGTTCTCAGTCTCCTGATTGACAGTGTTTACACTCAGGTATCACAGGCTTAATTTTTGGAACATTTTCGTCCTTGCTGATGATTTCTCTTGCCACGGAACGGGCTCTGATGGCTAACTGTAGACGCCTCTTTCTTTCTTACGAAATATGTTACGGCCTCATCCCAAAGCTGAGTAGCTGGTATTACACTACTCCCAGTATACTAATGGCCTATCCTGCCTCTTCTATACTCTCATATTACGGAATTGGAGACTGCTTTAATCAGCTAGAAAGGTATATCTCCTTTCACTCCTATGCTAATAATTTTGCTAATATACTTCTCTTACGCGTCTGCCATTTTCACAGTCGCGAAGCTCCACAGATCATATGCACACTACGCTGTAGCGAGGCCGCTTGCGCCCATCTTTCAATGACCAGGGCACCAATCGCATATTCCCTGCCACGGATTCGATATCTATCATAATGAGCTGCTGGCGTCTCTGTTAGCTATTTTGAGACACTAATCTTGAGGCCACAGATAAGGTGTTGGTCACCGTTACGGAGCTTTTCACTATTAAATCCATCATTTGGCATAGGAGAAAGATGGGGGGAAAGGGGGTATTAGAGTACGAATATAAGGAAGCAGAAATATAGCTGGACACACTGATGGAGAGGATACATGCGTATTAGACCGGCTTTCCCTATACGGGGAGCTTATTACGCTCTATCTACTACCTATCGAAAGGCTATAAGCAATATATTTATTTTGCTAGTAGGAGCCGGGCATGAGTTTACTTCGTAACATGGTCTAGTACCTGTGCGTGAGTTACGAATAGGAACAATAATAAGTTTTACTAGAGCGCGTCACTTATTTATGGTCCAACGCCCAGCAAACTATGATGAAGTATATAGGTAATGCTCTGTAGCCCGTCTTTGCTAATCTTAATATATTGCTCCATGTCATGTCCTGCAAGCAGTTACTCATTAAACAATTCTACAACTTACCCGTACGCTCGACCTACTATATTGTCAAAGACTCGATCATGGCGAAAGATCTCAAGGAAGATTTAATCGAGATTGCCATTCTTCTTGCGGTAAAAGTAATAATCTTTACCTTGATTGTACTTGCTGGCATGGTTATCGGATTAATGATTGTCCAACGGCGAAATATAGTAGTCCAATGGGCCCGTAGACTCCAAGACAGCCTTCACATACCAGCCTGTGTGCGCATCTTCGCCGAAAACCACCCGGGGATTCTGAAGGGATAATTACGACTCGGAGTCCATATATTAGGCTGCGCTATTGTACTCGCCATTGTCGTGCCCCCCGCGTATTCTGGAAAAGCGATTTGGGATGGTGTGGTACTAGGTCTGGGAGTGGTTTAACGATCTGTTTTGTTCTTCTCGCATGGTGGTCCGTGGAGACTTACACAGTCGAGACGAGAGATTTCGAGGAATGCCTTTCGGAATGGAGAAGCGAATGTAGGGTTGTTCTGCCTGCTCCTTTTTTTTCTTCTGGTCTTGCATGGGAACGACGAACGAGGTGATATAAGAAAAGGGGCCTTCTTTCCGACCTACACGCCAAGGGTGGTGATGTTCCAGTGTATCAGATCCATTACAAGTCACTCATCAGTTACCTTACCTACATCCTAATGTACCCAGCGAAGTTGTCATCCTGGATAAATGAATTATGCATATCTCGAAGGCAGTTTATGCCTTTACCTTGTTAGGGGAAAGGAAATAAACGGAATAATAATAAAAATGACGGCCCTTAGCTTAAAGCGGCATGCCTCAGATCATCGAACAATTTCATCTACAACAGGGTATTCAAGTTTCTAGGGCCGGTCCAACTCCATTTCTTGATCTGATCAGGTCTGTCTAGGTATATACATAATCCAATTGGACCCTTATTTGAATTCCATACTCTTGCCTACCCACGATTATCCAATTTGCACTATCCAATTTGCACTGCTTGAATTTCTTATATATATATACCATAATGGACGTCGCGTATAAGCAACATGCCAACCAGGCGCGCCGCAAAAACAGATCTTCTACGAATCTCCAACACTTGTCTCTTGCGCCACTCACGTCCAAGTTGCCCTTGACTGACCCCGAGGACCTGCCAGACTTCACCGCGCCACCCTTCCAACACAATGTCTCTTACCTACAGGGCAAGTCTGCCCCTACGACCCCACGGTTACTCCAATCTCCGGCCCGAACCCGAGCCAACTCCCCCAACCGACACCGTTCCCCTGTGCACGACTCTCTAAACCCGAACCTACCTAGGAGCAAGTCCACAACTCACCTAGTCCCGTCAAACGCGAAGCGCTCCGGCTTAGGGGCCCTGTCCCCTCTTCCCCGACACCACGCGCCGCCTACTACCAAAGAACAAGGAGACGACGATTGGATTCTGCGTACGGGGGCGTTGATTAGCTCGGAGATGCGCGAGTCCAAGGGACAAGCCTGGCTCGTCGAAAGAGCAAGCTCGACTAGTCTAACGGGCATGCGCGATGTCGAAGAAGAAGCTTACGAACGAGAAGTAGCTAGGGAGAGAGAACTCGCGAGCAGACGGAGCAGCCGACGGGGCAGCATAGCAAGCGGAGACGACGACATCATTTCGCCGGGCAGCCGATACGGCAGCCGTTCGCAGAGCCGAGCAGCTAGCAGGGCTCGCCTGCGGACGCCGGCGGAACGACACACGCACGACGGGTATTTCGGCCACGACGTAGTCCCAGAAGAACACATCCAAGGCCCGGATTTCGTAGGCTTGGACGAGAAGCTCGAGGCATTCGAGACGGACACGAGCAAATCAGACGAAGCAGCCGTTCGGAAACTGGTTTATAGGAAAAACGACGGAGTAGGCTCCTGGGTCTGGTCGCTATTCTCCGTCGAGGAGAACGACGAGGAGTCGGATGATCCCGACGACGGCATGTCAGATAACGAGACCGAAGGAAGCCATCTACCTCGTAGTGCAAGTACGGTGGATTTTGAAGGCGTTTCGAACGCCCCTGAAGATCGAATTCCGCCTCCCAAGCAAGATGAGGGAGGCTGGCGGGACGCTGCGTGGCTCTTGACTGTGGCGTCCAAAGTATTGCTCTAAGGTCCAAGACAACGTCCCGATATGATCTTTCATGGGGCGAAACACGAGGAGCTAGAAGATTATTGCATATATGCCGCACGTCATCTTTTGTACGCAAGCGAGATATGTGATATTGATGGCTGACTTTCACATTCAAGAGTCACACTGTAGATGTGCTGAAAAGCCATTTCTACGACGGGGCTTTGCCCCTTTTTGGCTGTCAGAAACGGATGTAACTGGGCCAAGCAATGAAGGCCTCTATATACTGGTACTAAGAATAGAACAGAACTCTATCTGATTGTTGATCTGTACAGGTTTGATGGTCTCGAAGTTCGTGAGACAACCTAGTCCCGGAAATACTCATACAGTCCTTGAATCCAGATTCCGTTAAAACCGTTAGTCGAGTCTGCCTAAGCTTTTGAATAAAAAGAAAGTCCTACAAATCAGAAGCAATGAGTGCCCGCTGAAAATACGTACATGCACACGTTGCATGCACATGTGCCCGCTTCGCTTACTCCTTGCCTACCCTATGCAATGTCTCCTTTTTCGACCTGACCATTTGCAAAACGGACTGTAGTCTGGGTGCGGGGAAGGCCACGAATTGGGATTTTTAAGTCCACCCGCAGGAAGAATCGTTCAGCTGGCTAGCTACCTACCTAGGTAGCTTTTAAGGCAGGGCCAAAACCGGATTTTTTTTTACTCATAAATCGCGGCCAACATACGTTTGGGGTTTTCGAAATAAGACATGTTACGTACAACGTAAAAAAGCAAAAGAAAAAAGAAAAAAAAAGGTATGATTGCGTTCAACATTAGCAATAAATGTTTTTCTTACTCACCGCATTCCGAAGCTTGTTAGATACCTATTACCTACCTAGGCAGATTAATAAACCCGGGTACCAGGACCCGTTAGTGGCTGAACTAACTCTCCGCTTCCTGTCCTTGAATGTGAAATTGGGACCCGAAGTGTTAAGGGGATTCCGTAGCGGACCGAGTTAAAAATTAGTGTGGTAGATAGGCCGATTTTTAGTCTATACGAAATGATATTGAACATAGATTCGTTCTTATATCCACCGAAGTCCTACATTATAAACGAGGCATTTTACGAGAGGTGAGATGAGAGGACCTCCGGTCGAACTCGTCTCAAGTTTCAATGCATGCATTGCGAAGTCATGCGTCGGCGGGCAAGTAGTCGGTAAATCGTACGTAGGGGGGCGTTATGTATGTAGGAATGTTTTGAATACTAGATACGGATTGGTAGTAGCCGAGAATTGCGGGAGCAAACGAGGTAGATCTCCCCCCTGCCTTTTATGGACTTTTGGAGTTTGGATCAAACTGTAAAAACCGTTAAGGATGATCCGCTTATGCACCTATGCGCTTGTCGAGGCTATCATGCACAAATAAATGTGACGAGTAGCGTATCGTGTAGCATACCCCTATGCCTGGATCCGGTCTTTAGAAGCTCCGCCGAGTCGAGATCCATTTAGGTGTCTAGTAGTGAGAGAGGTAGTGTAAGTATAGTAATGCAGATCCACGGATGCTTTTGAACTGTTCCAGAGAACTAACAGATGGACAATAAGTCTAAGTGCGGATAGCACTGTGTTGTGGCACGTCACATGGAATCCAGGGTCTGGATTACTTATGACGTTTTCCCGATTGATGCCCCCACTTCAACATCAGATGCATGTGGAGACCCGGAAAAGCTTCGAGAATAAACAACGTGACCAACCCCTCGGCGCAGGGGGCGCGATGTGATATGGAGGGGCTCAAAAAAAAAAAAAGGAAAGAAAAAGATGGCACACTGATTTTTCTTAAAAGGATTCCCAATGCGGACGCGACCGCGCTTCCGTTAAGGCTGTTTGAAAATCTCCATTAACCCGAGGAAGAGGAAAAAGAGAGACCAGCGAGATTATCGCTTCGGGTCTCCTAGGTACAGTAAAAGCTTGGCTTGAGGTACCGCGGCTACGGTGCTCAAGGTTGAATGCAGCCCGCAGATATGGGTGGCATTTAATGTTGCGATTTCTGCAAGCGGCACACCGTAGTAGTCAACTACCTTTTGTAGCGATACATTTGCCTTCGGGGTCACCGTATAGCTTTCAGTTCCGTCATATTTAAAGTGTTGCCAACGACTTGAGTTTTTGGTGAGTGGCACAAGGTCATTGGAATAGTAACACCATAAGCTGGTAGGATTAGCTTGGCGGGCCGCAACTATGCGGTCCAGGGTCCAATGTGCCCTGAAGACGCAAGTAGACCGGGGCAGCATGCAATATTGTATATAGAAAAAGGTGTGTCGACGTCGATCATAGAAGATTCCAGCGACGCTTGTTGCGCTGAGTGGTGGGCGGAAAGCTTGATGAGGCTTCCCGTCTTCCCGCAACCCTTTGTCTCCTTGGCTGAGCTGGGTTGTGCTGATGGAGAATATTCGGCTTCACGAGGGAGATCGAATCGGTTGAACACGAGGTAACAAATTCATGTTGAATCATCCTCAACATGCGTAAACGAGGACAGCAACAAGACTTGGTGGCTATAGGGGGTTTAGGTACCAGTACATCTTCGGGAAACAGTAGGCTGGTAGGTCAACTTCCATAGCAAGCCTCTTGTCAATCTCTCCTCGTCTCATCATTCCACGTTGTGCGCCGCATCTTATGGGACCTTCACCTTCATTAGGCATGACAGATCCCTTATCGTGCAAGTCCGACAGGCGCAAGATACGGCGGCGGATAGGGCGTAGTGCTCATCTCCTGAGTTCGCTCGGCTCCTTTAGTAGTCACAGTAGCTTCCAGTGGACTGGGTTTGACAATAGTTGGAGCTAAGAAATTTTGGTATGGTCGAATTTAGTGTACATCCACTGGATATGTGTGGATGTCTGTGTGGATGAATGTGCGGAACGCTTGTGGTTGCTTTTAATTTAGGGCCACTTTTGTTTTAAAAAGGGTACCCCACTGATATCACGTTAATACGTATTATTCTAAAGTTTTGCACCTTTTTTTTTTTTTTTTTTTTTTTTTTTTCTTGGAAAGCGTCTAATATTCATCACTCTTGCTTTTCTTTCCTTTTATCACTCTTCAAAGAACTTCTGACACTTCCTCTTTCCAAGTCTCTTTAAGAGTTTTTAAGTAATAGGAAAGAACCATTTAAAATTCCGAATTAGGTATATTAGTATATTAGGTTAGGTACCTACATACCGTTAGCTAAGTACCCCAAGTAGCTAGTTCCCTACTTGGGTGGTTTAGTACAACTCTGCTTCGTATATAATAAGTTGCGCGCCTACCTTAATTACATAGTTCCGCATTGGTGACGTTGTTTAAAAGACCCTTGACGGAACCCCTAAAAGGTACGCCAAAACCGTAATCTCTAAGCACGAAACCGCCTATTAGTATCCGCACACACACACGTATTTCAACGTATTGTTAATACATGCACACATATAAAGGTACTACCTTAACTACGTATTTGTTGATACCTACCTCCGCCTTCCTTATATATAGATAGGTAGGCCTACGTAGTCTCTTTTACCTTTTACATCGTCTGCCGTTTACGCACCTAGAAGCATTCCATGTAGGCTACCTAGACGGGCCCTAGAACAACCCAAGTAACCTGCCAGATTCAAATTCAAGTATTATTTCCAACGTATTATTCGGCATAGGTGCCGGCCAGCAAATAGTTTAACAAATAAACCTATACACTGTGCGACCTTCTGCCCCATTAACTCATCTCGTTACCATTACCCATCACCACCACTTCCTACCGATAGACCCCACCTAAACATTCTTCGATCAACACTAGGTTAGAGTGGTTAAAGTCGCCGCGGTTTTTTTCAGACCACCCACACGACCCTCTTTCCAGGACATATTTCGCCCACTTCGCCGCTACCCTTTTCCATTCGAGAGTTTGGGCTCGTCGCCAAAGGGTCCCTATTTTTCGCTACGATTACCGTCGACTTCTCCGACTGGCGCCATCTTCCAGGACCAGTCCTTTACATCGCACAGCCCGGCAATATGGCTGCTAACGACCAGGTAAGAATGGAATATAATTCTAAATTCAAATAAAATATAATCCCTTAGTCAAATGGCTGACGAATTCCTTGCGCAGAACGATGACGGTCATGACTCTGGCAATCTCCCTGACCTAGGGGATGCGATCGATATCGTGACTTTTAGTCAGATTCTAGAGATGGACGATAGTGAAGACGACCGTGAATTTAGTAAATCTATTGTCTTTGGCTTTTTCGAACAAGCGGAAGAAACATTCGAGAAGATGGATACGGCTCTGTAAGTTCTATCCTCGTAGTTACGACGCTATGTTGTTCTTTGTGAACATCAGTCGCCCCGCAGCCCTCTTCTTAGGTGACGTGATCTAATATAGCCTCTTTCTCTAGGGAATCGCAGAATCTCGACGAGTTGTACCGACTTGGCCATTTTCTGAAAGGCTCGTCGGCGACCCTCGGCTTAACCAAAGTTAAGGACAGCTGCGAGAAGATCCAACGTTATGGCAAAAAGGAGAACCTCGACGGCACCCCGGAGAAGGATGAGGCGCTCTGCCTATCTCGGATCACGGAGACACTCAAGACGGTCAAAGCAGAATATGCCGACGTAGAGCAAACGCTCAAGAATTTCTTCAACTCGACCTAGTTGACGGACGTAGGGCGAGTTTTTACAGTTTTGAGTTCAAGTTGTACTATGTTGCCAGCGACCTTTGCGACTTATGGTCACCGCATGAATACTTTTTATTTCATGGGTTGCGACCGTTGCTGAAGGGCGTCGAGCACCGCGAGAAATGAAGGCTGCTCCGAGTTTTTAGAGGGAAGGGAAGTAGCAGCCGATTATTCTACCTAACCTATCAGTTGACTTCAAATATACCCCACGCCTGTCCCCTCTTACTTTTACAGCTTCAATCATCAGGTAGAGAGCAGTTTACTTTGTATGACGGTTTTATTGCAGGCAGTTGGTTGATGCGCGTAAGTGGGAGCACAAAATACAGTACGATCATCTAGACTAGTCTTGGGAAGCAAACGCTTCTCACGATCGGACAGACAAGTCGCGCTCCTCTAATACACCAATTTTTCCCCCCACCTGCAGCTTTGCTCGGTAAATTTTATGGATATTATCGCTCGCATCCTGCGACAAAGCGCCAACATCACACCTACGTGCATATTTGGATTCCTCTGGCGCTTAACACCTTGCTGTGCATCTTGACGTACCTCTCTATGTCATATTCTATATGCTCGCTTTATGATGCAGGGCCAATGGCACCTATATCTCCCTACGTGGCTAATGTAGATCTCCTGTTAGCTGATCTAAAAGGGCTTATAATGCGATCCTAATACCGTAGGAAAGCGTCAAGTAGCCTTACTCTTGACTAAAGACAATATTCATTCCGAGTGAAATGTTATAAGTTTGCGCTTGAATAATGCGCAATGCAGAGACCAATCAATAGGTACGCTTCATCTCACGATTGGAGTTATGAGCTTTCAAAGAGACGATGGCTTAGAGAGGGCCGTGACGCTCTTAAAAGACACTGGTACCTAACCTAGGACAATAATACCAAGCATCAAGGCGGCTGAATCAGTAGACAGGTATGGAACGCTTGACCCAAGAACCAACTGGGCCGCTGCCACTATTATTTGTAACATTGAAAGGTCTACACTCAACGCAGCCATCTTCCAAGGCATTGGTACTTTACGCTCCATTGGCGGATGCTGAAGGCACTCTACTGCGGTTCTGCGAGAATCTACGGTCGGCCTTCCAGAAAGCGGGATTTATGGCAGAAGTAAACCGTCCCTTGCTACTCCATGCTACTATTATGGATACGATATACGTCAAGGGAAGAAATCGCAAAGGCGGAAAGCGACATGAGAAATTGACAATCAACGCAAGGGATAGACATTAAACCGTTATCATGATTAGGTGCGTATGGTATGAATGAAAGATGTCCCGATAGAGAATATTGCGATATGGAAGATGGGGGCTAAGAAACAAGAAGATGGTGACGAGGCGTACGAAGTTGAAGCGGAAATTGAGCTAGTTAACTTGAACGATTCATACCTAACTTAACTAGGTAATTTGAAAAGTGCATTACTACTTCTGGTCGTGTATGCCGGATAGGTAATGGTGGTATGCAACAACATAATAAAATTCAGATTCATACAGCTTGGTGTATGTAAGAGAACTGGTACCAACGCTAAACAAACTTTGCTATGGGATCAGAAGGGACATCCATACCTACCTAGGTAGGTAGTTAGCAACCTGGTGTACCTACATAGGAGGTAGGTAGGTATCTATTGTATTGTACCTATTAACAGGAAGGCGGTGCACCCGAACTTAAGCCGTTACGCAATCCACACAGCCTCAGGTACCAGGTAAGCTTCGGTCTTCTCAGTTCTTTCCGCGTATTGGCGACCTCCAATCTCCAATACTGATTATGCTGATTGTGGATTGGCATGTAAGGTCGTATGCAATTTGCATTTAGTTGCATTTGGTCGTATTAGGCACCGAGAAAATGCATCCATTTACATTCTATTTTGCTAATGTAGAATTCGCCCTACAACGCCTCGCGCGCAACTCTACAACTTTGACACTATGAGTCCATCAGAGAAACGGCGGGGCAATTCCAATTCCAATTCCAATTCCAATTCCAATTCCAATTCCAATTCCAATTCCAATTCCAATACTAATTCTAGTTCCCATTCTATTCGTCCTTCAGCCTCGTCACGAAATAGCATAATCTCTCCTCCTCCTCGTGCACAGCTTACGCGCGCAGCTTCTACCTCATCTTCACCAGGTCCGGATAACGAGAGTACTCACGATGTCGCGACTTCGGGAACCAAGGACAACAATACGTCGTTTGTCTCCAAAGAAAAGGAGAGCGTACTACTCAAGGAAAAAGACGACAAGATTGCCGAATTGAGACGGGAACTTGCGGTCATGGAAGCCGAGTTTACACGTGAATTGGATATACTCTCCAAAAAAGAAGGCGAAACAGCCAGCTTCTGGCAGGCGAAGCATTCCAACCTAAACCAACAACTCACACGGGCCGAAGCTGAGCTTCGATTACTACGTGCTGAAGTTGATGTAAGAGAAGCAGAGCGAGCCGAGTTACGCGAAGGATGGGATCTTTTGCGAAAAGAATTAAAGGAACGTGACGATGAGATACGATCCTTAAAGGGTCATATTGCCGGACTCAAACAATGGGTTAGCACCAATACGACGAGAGGCCATCAGACAAGCGACGAAGAATTCGGGGATTCCATGGCAAAACTTGCGAACGGGTTACAGAATTGGGTAATCGTGCATTTCAGACGAGCGAAACTTGGTAGGGTGGCTGAAAGACCATATGTGCTACTTGAACGAATAATTAATTAACTGAGGCGCAGATATTATACATGCTGATGAGGCGACTATCCATGACCTTGCAGAACTCGTTCCCATGTATGAGCAGCTTGCAACATCCGCGAAGGTGCATCTTCTTCAGAACGTGGTATCCAGCATCTTGGTGGAGATGGTTTTTGATGCCTATTTCGTCGGACTACCCGCAGATCAAACTCACCAATTAACCCAGATAGAGAAGTACCTTGGGTCAGTTAGTAAGTGCCCTTGGAAATACCCTGACGTTGGGCTCGCCTTGGGATGACAGCTGACCGTTTAGTAGGCTCAGTCGAAGCCGTGAACCAATGGCGTGCGACGACACTCACCATACTCCGAAAGGAGGCCACCCCGCGGATGCAGGAAGAAATGACGCTAGTGATTGAAGCAGTCATCTCAAAGGTCAATCACATTTTAGATTCAATTACGGATGTCAGCGCAACGGAGGCTCGGGATAATGCGCTTCGCGCGCTGGTACATAATTCGGCTGAGCTGGCACGTTTATTGGTAGTGCAAAAAGCTACATTCAAAGTCTATATGCCTAAGATCTTCCCACATCAAAGGATCTTATTTGAGACATTCACCATGGAGGATATCGGAGCTGAAGATGAAGATAACTTAACTGGACGTGAAATATGCTGTGTAACCTTCCCCGGAATCACCAAGACGGGGGATGAGAACGGCGACCATCCTCACTTTAGAAATGTTGTGGCCAAAGCCAGGGTTCTTTGCAATCCAGAATGAAAGTGAGCAACGCTTCACTAAGACCTAAAACCGAGAAAGACTGAAAAGGCGGTGACTTAAACATTTTGATCGAGATAACTCGAATGTCTCGAAATAAGATGACATCTTTTAGACGTGGTGCCCCATGTTCTCTCCCATACGACCTAACTCTATATCGGACTGGAACGCGTACGACATACATGGTATACGGAGTGTTCAAACGGAACCCAATAGGCGGGCTGAACCCAGACCAATGAGGAGCCCACACCCGTTTATCCTAAATCTACACGACACGTCCTAAGTACCCAGAGGACAAGGGATTCGAGGAGGGGGAATGGACAGGTGGAGAAGATGAGGCTCTGCGGCCAGAAATTTCTGCCGTCCCTACCCTCTCGCTGAATTCATGGATCGCATCTATTGGAGCACCCGCCAATTCCTAACCCATAGCTGACCTATCCGCTATTGACTCACGCAACACATGCACGGAGTGCATATCATCACCTACCACGCATGTCATCCATATCTAAGGAGATATTCAAAACGTCGTCCCAGATTCATTACTATAGGAAGTTGTTGATATATTCTCACCTAAGAAGAAAGAAGCATAGGAAAACAGGTTATCCACTCGAGGCACTTTAGGACACCCACCGGTCTCGCAGATAATTAACTACCTAGACAGGTTACTTGATTAGTGTCTCTTTTCATCTGACCACCGGATCGGCATCTGTGATACACGGAAGTGCTGTCCCGCCTTCCAGACATATTAACTTCCTGATCGAATGCCTTGGCATTCTAACTTACGTGGACTGATGGTCCAATGTACGAGAGGAAGCCAGCAGAAGATATAGATAGCTCTTCAATGCCAATATATGAGGTCTTGAGGCGGGTGCATAATATTGGCCAACCACCCGGGGTTTACATTGAAGAAGCCCGAATCATACTCTAGTCTTATCCATCCGAGTCCAATTAGCAGCACAAGCGTGGTAGCAAGTCGCATACAACAATTCGTGATGTCAAGAAAGACCTAGCACGACAAATTATCGAGACTTGGTATATCGACAGACGTGACGTCGACTAACCCTAGAAATGGGGGGGAAGAAGAAAAAAAAAAAAGAAAAGAAAAAAGTCTAAGGATACAACGCCTCAGAGGTATCAAATAGCTCAGAGATGAGAGATTCGGCGATAACCTGCCAGTCAATACTTGAAGTCTCGGGAGTGGGCCTTGGATGCAGTAAACTGGTCCGCACGAAATCCGGGATGCCCATTCGAGACAGGGAGAGTAAGAGCCATGTATGACTGGTGATACAGCGCACAAGCGCCTCATCGACATGATAAAGATATGACGAATTGTCTGCGCGGCTCTTCTGCATCTATAACGGCTTGCTCGTGCACAGATGACTCTCATCTCCCCCACGATAACCCACTTCTGTAGTTTGGGGGAGGTTGATTGGCACGGGAGTTGTTTATGAACCATTCAGATATCAGGGAGTTACCCGCCATTCCCCTGGTATGGGTTCAATGAGTGGCCTAGAATTATAGCAAACAAGGGATAAGAGACTGGTCGCTGTAAAGACTTTTGACATGCTTTTTCCGGCAGCATTTCCGATCTTCGGATCGGTACTCGGATAGTTGTGGTCCAAGAATACCTCATATTGAGTCAATGGCGTTACTACTATCCGATCAAAGATATCCACGTCTCCAGGTAGCATAGCTGCACTATGTGCGTGGCCCAGGGTGGTGTGGGAGGGAGGTTTGTCATGCAGCTCTGGAGGGTTGGATGCACGCTCTGGGAGCAAGTCAGTGGTGGGCGCCAGCATTCTGGGTAACGGTTTTAAGAGACCATTATTCGTCGTAAGTGCAATAGGTTGTATACCCCTGCCTGTAAACACTTAGGTGCTTCTGCATCGTCATCAGATCAGATTGATATTTGAAGAAGAATAGCAACCCGGGAAGAGCCCCTCGATCCTGTGTTTTTCTTCGGATATTCATTTTTTTTTTCCAGCAAATTTCTCTTGATCCCTCGATCATAAAAAAAACCCAAAAAAACTGAACTTACCCTGGTCAAAGATCCATCTTACGCCGAATTTCCGAATCCAGGTTTCTTTTCCCCCCCTCCACCCCCCTATAAATTTGAACCCATCTCACTTGGGGCCGCCACAACTTGTTGCAAATCAGCATCTGCAGCAAAGTGGGCCAATTCAGTTCCGATTTATACGTATGGGAACTGTATTGCAGCACGCTCGAAAAAGAAGAAAAATTCGATGACAGCTAGCGTCTGTCCAGCACTTCTTTCGTCCCGAATCATCCCATCCGTTATCACCGAGTTAGGGATCCAAGCATCTCGGAACGCCTATACCGCTGGCTCTGGTATAGTTTAAACACAACGACTTCCTCGAGCTTGTCGGTTTTTCTGGGGGGGGGTTTTCTTTTTTTTTTTTTTTAAAAAAAAAAAAAAAAGTTTCAAATACACCCCCATCCGTCATCGCTTTTCATTATCCTTAGTAGCCAACCTCTGGGTTTCTCGGGGGGGGGACGACAATCGAAATTTGCTTTTTTTCTTCGGTCGATTATTTCATTAATTGCATCTCGCTACTCGCTCCTGCATCGCTGACGGCCGCCAATCTCATCATACTGCCTTGGCCCCTCCACCTACCAAGCAACATGTCTCAGTCAAGCCGAGCACACAGCTACGCGCCGTCTTCCACGGCAAGTACTCATTATAGTAGTACATTCTCAGACGATGCATCGGTGTATAGCAATAGCACCGAGGCGACCCAATACAGCGTCGGCCCCGGTAACCAAAACCTATATAACCCGTTCGCGGGCCCGCCGGGCCTACCGTGCGAGTTTGTCGGATTCGGCTGCAACGTAGTTTTCGAGCTGGATCAAACCGAAGCTTGGATTGAGCATATAATTTCCTCTCATCTCGGTGATAATCTGCCCTCCAGAGCCGTGTGCTGGTTTTGTGATGACTGGATTTTTGATTCCAGAATCCCTGAAATCAACGACCGCCGCCAAAATCTAGAAAATAGATTGCGGCACATCCGCCAGCACTTCCTGGGTGGACAAACGGTTAGCGGCATACGCCCCGACTTCCACATGGTTGATCACTTGCGCCGCCAAAACTTGATCGCCGATGCTACCTACCAGGAGTACATGAAATGGAACGACCTACCATGCCGTCGTGAAGAGATGAGGCATGTCCGCAGCCGGAATTTTGTGCCGCCAGAGAGGGAGCAGCGGCGAATACGCGCGCAAATGGTTCTTGTGGATACCCACAAAGATGAAAGAGAGTGGAAAAAAGCACAAAAGAAGGGGAAAGAAAGATCAAGTCATCATTAGAAACGGTGAATGGAGAAGTGGGAGAGATGAGAGACATGGGGGCTATAAGCGCGGCTAGGATGCCCACAGATGGTCCGCGAACTACTGCCACCACGTATCATGGGCAGCCGACATGCAACATACACCCCATACACACCCACATAACACATAGCACATGCCGGCTTTGCTCAATCCCGGCACTCGGTCCCGATGCCGGTTCAGGTCTGGTCGGGCATTATATCTCGATTTTGTTTTTTATTGTTATTTCCTATCATGGTCTCTTCTTTATCTTTCACCTGCCTTGATGGTAGGGCCTGCCCCTAACTTGGGGGAGGGTCTCCTATTATATACCTCTATACGCTCCACGTTGAACGTTGGATGCAGGATCGATAGCCTCATTTCACTGCATGATGCATGAGGGATCGGCAAGGCAGAATCGCACATCACTTTCAGCCTTAACGGCCCCCAGGTTGCCTGGTCTAGTCATGCTTGCGCCGCCCCTGATGCGACATAAGGCACCTAATGCAAGGGGGGTAACCGGGGGTAACCGGGGGATGCCGAGCCTTGGCCAACCCCGGAGACCAGCCTCGTGTCTAGGACATGCACTCATCTGGGGTGGATCATGTACACTGTTAGCTGGGGCGGAGAGCCGCTGGACGGACGGCACACCGCATACAACGCATACAAACGCTATGATGGGGAAATTCGAAGAAGGGAAATACCCTCTTTTCTGCACAAGACAACTGATTTTTGTTTAACGACCTTGCCAACTTTCGATACTTGGCGTGAATGGGAAAGTCTACTGAGTAGGCTATGACTGTGGAATACGTCTGAAACGAATCAGGAATTGAATGAGCACAAAAATGGATGGATGATGACTGACGACGACTACGGCGATGGACATGATACCTGGGAGAATACCGCCTAAAACAAGGTTAACAAGTTAACAAGGGCGCAAACGAAGGGAAACCAAGATACCACTCAGAATTTGCTTTGGATTTCTCTATGGTTATAATAAAAACTTTCTTGTTCCTCTCCTCTCACCGCTAATTTGCCCCCTTCGAGGATGAATTTTCGTACGCTCGTGGTGGCGTAGCAGGAGCTTCGCCTCGCTGCTCATCATTTAACGGCCCAGTAGAATTTTCCCAATCAACCAACCGCCGCTCGTTTGTCCTCATTACTGTTCGGTATTACCGAACCCGGAAAGTATAACCCTAGGCAGTGTAATACTGTGAAAAAGCCTCGATCCCATGTTTCGTAGCACAACGACTACTAACTTGACGTGCCTGATGTATACCCATCCTCACCTTGGTATAGAACTACCTATGGTATATATTTGAGTAGCAAGGTCGCATACCCCTATAGAGTGTAAGGACAGGCGGAACAAGAAAGTAAGAAGTAGTATAGCAAGACTTTGACCCGGGGACAGTAAGCACTGCATATATAGGTAAGTACCGGCTACCTATATATATATACCGTGATCTCCATATATATCAGCGGAACGACCCGTTGCTACATAACACACACATATACACACGCACACATACAAACCGGGCGAACAATGTCGTCTAGACTCTAGAGGGCCCCTCATCGGTGTGACTAATACACGCGAATCAAGCTTAAGCAAACGATGGACCACAGGCGGGACCCCATTCCAAGAGCGGAACGGGCGAAAAGAAAGAAAAGAAAGAAAAGAAAGAAAAGGAATAATTGAAAATAAGCCGCGGCCGCTTCGGCGCCGCTGACTGGGTAAATTTAGGTGGCGCAGAAATAAGGCAACCAGCTACACTAATCTGATAGGGTGGGATGGCTGTGGGTTGAACCACTCTTTTTTTTTTCTCTCTTTGTTGCTTTACGCCCGGCTTGTTAGCATCGCTGCCAACCGGCATGTTGTCCTAGGTTTAGGCCTTTTTTTTTTTTTTTTTTTTTTTTTCTTTCCCAACCCACGCCCGCGGGTCGTGATTCGTCGGTTTACTGCGTCTAGGACAAGGCACCGCGGTTTATGGGAAAGCGAATAATCGCCCCCTCCCTTCTACGGGACCGGACGTACATGACACATGAGATTCGAGGGGTGAGATGGGCGGATGGGGATTAATTGGGATGAGGGAATCGCTGACTGGATAGGTAGAACTACTATATCAAAACTCGCGGGTTGTCCTTAATGGTGTGTTTACCCCGTGTGCGTAATCACTGGAGATCATTATCGCTAATCTTACATGATTCGCATCTCCGACCCATAATGCATCTTCTCGACAAGGTATGTGGTTGTCCTAGCTACATAGTATCTTCCTTATAATGGTGGGTGCTTCATATGCATGTCTCCCAGGTAGTCAACGACGCAACACGGGATGTAGAAAAGGATGTTTCTGGTAGATCAATACTCTATACTGTCAAATCGAGTCCCTATATACCGACGGCACATAACACGACTAACCCCATGCTCCAATAAAAGGCCTGAAGCAGTGCAACCTCGGGTCGACCCGAGAAGCTCATCCCCCTTTAAAACTTAAATGAGCCTACCAATGCCGGGCTCCTGACGACGTAACAAGCCGTCGCTTCGATTTAGATATGTCTAGAGAAAAGAAGAAGAAAAAATAATCATCAATTCCGCCCCTTGTTTTCCAATGCAATCGTTGTGCCCTCAAGACTGGCTGGCTAGTTGATTAAGGCTCTTCTACATCACGAGAGCCTAGTGGAATTCTGCCTCCACGCGCCCGTATCGTACCCCATCAACCTTGAGCTCGAACCCGAGGCCGGCGCTGTCGACGATCATCTCTAGGGTGAAATCCAAATTGTCAAACTCAACACCCCGTGTCGTCGTAAGCCGCGTGAATAAGCTCCGCGGAACCGCGCTTAAATCTGTCGTTAGGGTACAGACGTTCACGAGGTCCCGTGTATACGACGCTGGAGGCTCATCTGCCTCGCATGCGATCAGGTCATCCGTCACCACCAACGATTGTCCCGGCCGGAAGTTCCGTGTATAGTGAAAAGCGATTGGCGATAAAGGGGATATTGCTTCACCCTACGACAAGTCAAATACGCGACGTTAGAATGACGAATGATACACGTAATAAAGCAGATTGAAACCCCCCAGAAGAAAGGTGGGAAGAAGGAGAAAAGGGGGCGGGGAAATATCCGGGACTTGACCGACATATTGACGACTTACCTTCGCGATATGCCATTGCATTCGGTCGCTGACCATCCACCGTTCCCATAACGGACTCCAGTACCTTTCGCTAACGTTATGTTTCTCCTCGTCGTAGACGGTTGCGTAGGATGTTCCGTAATGCATCCGAGCTTTCCTGCTAATAACCATATTGCCTTCGAGTCCACGTAGTACAGCCCCACGGACTACGGCCGTCCAAGCGTACATGGGCTGCATTACCTCGATATTGCCATTTCCCTCGTATGCTAAATCGGTAGTAGCGTGTGTTGGGCGTTCCGTGTAGGGAGGCGGCGCTGTGCTTGTAAAATGAGACTTTAATCGTCGGTAGAGGTAGTCGCTCTGACCGAAGCCACCGACTAATATGATCCCTGATACAATACCGCCCTTTCCTCGGATGACATCTACTTGGCCTTGGACAAGATCACATACTTCCTTGACTACGGGTTCGAAAATACCCTTGATTTCTTCGGCCGTCAAGACCAGAAAGCCCGAATCTACTCGCGCTTCTTCGTCGTCAGGTAGACCTGGAAATCTACGGGCTGCGTGTAAGTAATTACTTCCTAAGTATAAAGTATAAATAAGAACTAATAGACAAAACTTACGGGACATTAACCTCCTGGTACTCATCCTCGTTAAAATTTCTCTTGACGAACTCCTCAAAGTATCGAAGGCCCATTTGCCAAGTCTTGGCCTTCTTTAATTTCATATCCTCGAACCGGCTCTGACCAAGTCGGCCTCGGACGTGTTCTTCGAACCTGTAATTTAGAAACGCGCTTCCGCAAAGACCGCCAGTCCCAACGGCCGACTCTTCAACCCTTAGCGGCTTTAGTGATATGATTTTGTATGCGATCAAGCTGTATAACTAGTTAGCTATGGGCATATAGGTTACGAGAAGCATGGAGGGGTACTTACTCCACTGTCCCACCGCCAGCGTCGCATACGATAAAGTTGTCTCCTACGCTGAGATGATTCGGCTGGATGGCTTTCAGAGTGTAGACAGCAGCAGCTTCGGGCTCGCTGATAATCTGTATCTCTGACTTGACGCCCATACCAGCCCTTTCGGCAGCTTGTAATGTTGTGTTTTTCGCCGCATCCGACCATACCGCCGGGCAGGTGAGTACAAAGTCTACGTTAGTGGATGCCATAAACGACTCTCCGTACCGCCGAGTAAGGGTGTCCATAGTATGCTTATAGATCTCAGTAAGATAGTCGCTGACGGCGTCGACGACCGTCTTATTATATTTCTTTAGCAGCGTGGCGGTTTCCTGTGGACTGACATAAAACGGTAACTTCTGCGATCGGTCGAGGAAGAGCTTGATGCATCGCAACCGCGACTCCTCAGGTTTAAACTGAAATCCCCATTTCACAGTGGGCTTGGTCCCCGCCGGTGCATCCGGCGGGAAGTCGTATGAGATCTCGGTGGGAACTTTGTCAGACGTGATGCCGTTCCCTCCCGGCCACGTCTTGATGATCTCAACATCATCTGGTGTCGAAGTGTATACTGCCGCTACTCTATATTCTAGTCAGTATGATATAGCTACCTATATATGATGGTCTCATAACTGTGTAAGCTATTATATTTCAGTTCCGGTGAAATATCCGAGAAACTTGATAGTCTCAAAAAGCCAAGGTTATATGCTATGACTAGCCGTCCAAACTCGACCCTACACACGAATTGTAGTAGCAAGAAGCAGTACTTACCCAGAAAACGTAGTACCAAAGTCAACACCGACGATGAGGCGGTCATTGATAGTTAGCAGCTCCCGAGCGGGCTCACGCACCGGACCGTTGACAGCTTCCGTCGAGGCTGGCGGAGTGTAATTAGTGAAGTAGTTCCTACTAGCCTGATTCCTCGGACTTGGGGATGACCGGATCGGTAAATTGAAATTCATCATGCCGTGTTTTTTCGGGGTTGTCAAGGTCGAGGCTCATTCATGTATACCAATGGTCCAATGGTCCAATAGTCCAATAGTCCAATATGGGCCCCCCCTGATATTTGTGGTCTATCTTATGGGTCTTGGCGTATGCGCCTCGTTGGGGGGGGGAGAGTTGCGATAAAGGGCAAAAGAGGAGGATGACCCTACTCGTAGGACAAATCTAACAGAGCAGTGGCCTTCACCATCAGAAAATTCAAAAACAAGGAAGAAAAAAAATAAACCCAAAAAAGACAAATGTCACCACGAGATAATAAAATTAAAGGGGGATTAAAATAAAATATAAATGTAAGAGAGTAATAGATCAGAGTTGAAGCGTGGAGTCACAGCCGTCGCACAGCCGCTCTAGCTTTCGATCTTTCTAGTATGCAACTTGCGGGGGATGACCTCTCCTAATATACTAGGTTAGAAGTAAACTCGGTATTTCACTAAGAAACAATATCTGTCAACATTAAATCTCATAAGAACACCTGTGAGGAAAAAAAGAAGAGGAGAATCACTTCCATAAATACGAAGTTGATCTGGTTTATTCTGCTGCCTGAACCGATGCTGCCACCTGGGGATGCTGCTACCTGGGGATGCATGTTTTTAGTATTCCGAATTGAAGGAAGCAGGTACCAATGTATCCGCCTTCTGGGGGCTGGTTTTGAACTTTAGGGCTACATTAGAGGGGTTGCTTGCTCGCTATGTCAGCTCTTACACCTATTAGCTCCCAGAGTTACCAATCAGCAAACATACTAACCATAAGGTTAGGTTAACAGGAAGGTAATAATATATAACTTGAAATATGCACAAAAGATATATACTACTTTATCATGTTTTCAATAATACTAATTCGCAAAACATGGGTTAAACTACTGGCACCAAGATAATAATAATAACGACCAAAAAAAAAAAAAAAAAAACCAATATGTAGTCGGTAGCCCTAAATAGTCCATGTAAGAGGGTAAGAGGGAGGACTCTTCTGAGAATTGATCGAGGCTAATACTACTGCCCAGCGTACCATATAAATAGTGCTGCATTATATACCCGTCCTCCGGCTGCCGTACCGTATATGACAAACTATCAAGGTTGCAAACCTCCAGACATGTCTAGACTCAAGTTAAATTCTTCCAGGTCAAACTACCGCCCAAAACACCAAGATAACGTATGCAGTTTTTTTTTTTTCCTACTTTGTACAATTGGTGTGGCTGCCAGACCCGTCTGAGCTGTGCCCCAATAATCACAACCACACGTGTCCCGAATTATCTTTTCTATCGCCATCAGATGCAACGAAGTAAACGTGCCTGAGGCCACCCACGTCTAACAAAGGGAATCATCTCTTGCCGGGTCCATACCCTTTTTGAACCTTGCAAAATCAAATCTATAGTGGGTATTCTCGAAGATAAGTAGGGGCGAAAACACAAAAATCAGCTGGCCTTTTAACCATAAACCTTGCCGCTGGGGTATTGAGATTCGAGATTGCTACATCGTAGAATCGACTGGCCAAATGTCGAATCGGGCTCCAGATCTACGAACGGAAATCGAGCCAAGATTGGAAAGTATGCTGGAAAATGAGTGCTGCAAAATATAATGCCTTAAGACTCCATAGAACCTCAAAATGAACTCCCGAACACCGTGCCATGAGGAACATGTGAAACAACTAACACCAATCGAAATGTTTAGAATCTGTTACCAGCAGCCCAGATGCTTGCAGCTGCCGAAGATGCCCACTCGCCTTCTTCGTACGGAGGTGTAGGCCATTTGTACTGTCCATTTTGTCCCGCATTTTTGCGTAGATCTAACGGCTTGGGCGCCATGGATTCTTGGCCGTCTCCGAAAAGGACAACGTTTCCGCTAGCCGATGGCGATGGTGTAGGGTACGGATTTGAGAGTCCGACGTTACTAGTCGATTGCCGGAGATTACCTTTTCCTTCTTTCTCGAGTCGCTTCATAGCCCTGTGAGTGGAGTGAAGTGCTTCGTCTAGTAATTCATCTTCCTCATCCAAGGCATCGCTCTGCACGCCGTGAGTTGCCTGCGCCCTTCTAGTTCGGCTAGAAATTGGACCAGGGGTACGAGCAACTCCAATAAGGTTATCAACTGATCGAGGTTGTTGATGAGGTAACGAGTGGTGTCGCTTCAAATTTCCACTCGACGCAGTCATATGAATTGGCGGCACGGGAGTACTTGACGCGGGATGGGTATTATGTATAGTCTGATCCAATGAGTCGTAATTGTCCACTTTCGCCGTAGATCCGTTCTGGTCAATAACCATTGAAGACCTGTTACTAGACCAAGGGCCACAGCCTGCCTGCGCCTCGAGGTCCTCATATGAAGGCGAAACTGGAGTTTGGTGTCTACCAGAGAATCTCCTGGCTCGCTTACGTAGGTGAGAAAAAAAGCTCTCTTTGTGCCCACTCGGCGGTGATACCAGCCCGCTATTACCATTTAGAGCTCGTTCGGCTTGTTGCCGGTGCATCTCTGTATAATGGTTTGTGCTCGAAGCTACTGAGAGCTGACGGCCAATCTTTTTGGACTTATCCTTTGCACTGGCATATAAATCACTATAAGAAGGTGTACGATTTGATGCCTGAGCAGTTACAGCATCCGACAAGGGCGAGATAGGTCGAATAGTAGGCAAAATTGGCATCGGAGCGACATTCGATGGTCCATTAGTCCACGTAGTACGCTTACTAGCGGCAGGTTTCGGTTTCGCAGCAGGGACTTCGACAATTTCGGGCGAATGAATTGGGGATGGACGTGGAGCAGCGACAATGTCCTTCACGCTAATAGGCGCGGGCGGACTCTCTGTGTTATCGTTACGGCCGATTAGTGATTTCCTGAACCACGAAGGTTTCGATGAAGTAGGCGTTCCAGAAGCAGTGTCTTTCCCACGGCTTATGTCGGATTGTTTGCGGCCTAGTATCCTCGATGCTGATGACTTGGGTCGTAATGGATCAACTGCATCAGTGAAGTATTCATGAGCTAATGCCTGGGTCGACGTCGGCCGGTTCTTCGGATCCCACATCAGACACCAAGTTACAAACTGGCTAAGAGACGCGGGCCACTGGGGTGACTGGAGTATCGTGTCCATCGAGTGCGGTGCCATCTTGGGGAAAGAAAACCCAAGCTTTCCAGCCAATCGCGTTCCTTCTCTCCAGTCTCCTCCACCTACTCGAGCGCCCGCTTTGTTGTACCAGTTCCCGGGGCTACCCATAATCTCGCAAACTCTCCAAACCTGATCGACTTCATTGCCCCCTGGGAAAAGAGGTTTCAACGTTGCGATTTCGACTGCCATGGCGCCAACAGCCCAAATATCCACCGGCGCCGAGTATTCACCGGCTCGTAGCAGTACTTCCGGAGCACGATACCATCGCGTGGAAACGTATGTTGTGTAGGGTAACTTGGAATGTGTCTCTCTTGCCAACCCGAAATCGGCGATCTTCACGGTGTATGCTGGGGGCGTAGAAGGAGGAGTCATTAACGCTGAATACCGCCTGAATGAGTTAACAGAGTCTTGGTGTCCGGATGTTGTAACGAGAATATTCTCGGGTTTGATATCGCGATGGAAGAACTGGTGGGCGTGAATATGCTCGAGGCCCTGCATGATCTGAAATAAGATGCTTTTGACGCTTCCATTGTCAAGGCACTTATGATCGCGAGCCTTCATAAGCTGATACAAATTTCCTTCCATATACTCCATGCAGATGTGGAGCTTCTTGGTGAATGGATCAAGGAAAATGTCAAGAGCAGGAACCAAATGGGTGTGCGGCGGTAATGTTCTCAAGAAAACAACCTCTCGAAGCTCAAGACATGGCGTAAAGGACTCGAAAGTCTTCTTCATAGTTTTGATAGCAACCTAAGAATTCATAGTTAGTTCACTGTCTTACCCCGTATACTTGTTCACCGAAACATACCACTGTACCGCGACGAGCCACACTTGCACCGGCTGTTCTAACCCTTGCTAAAACTACACTGCCAAAACTTCCATCACCAATCTCTTTCAAAACTTCGAATCGATCCTCAAGGGGTAACTTGTTTGCTGGAGGTATCGAAGATCCCCGGAGGGAATCGTGTGTGACCGTCATGTTGACCATTTCCTATATTCTTGTTCGACCTCGATAACCAGCTACTAATAGCTCTTTTCTCTAGTCCTACTGAATGAGAGAGACAAGACTACCTTCTCTCGTACAGTCACTATAGCCTCTTAAGAGCTCTATTGAAGAGCTATACTGACGTATGGTTGCATTCAGCTTGGCGGAAAGCGTCGATATAAAACGTAAGCGATCCGGTTGGCGTCAGGATAATTACTTGATACGCGGATACTAGACGTTGAAGTTCCAAGAGAATTGTCGGAAATCCACCAAGGTAGAATAAATAGGATAGATAATATGCAGAGGGACAAGACAGGAAATGAGCAGGAAGAGAATGGATTAATAGGGTAGCTTGGATGATTAAAAGGGACCAGGGGTAGATGAGAACCAGTATGCCGGGGGGCGGGTCGGCGTGGTCAAAGCTGATCGTTAGTAGGGGAGGGCTTCTGGAAATACTGCACACTCCTTACTAGCGTATCAGATGTTGTCGTGTCGGATCCAAGGGAGTGACGGATTGACGAATTTTGTATATTTGTTTATAGAGAGAAAAAAAAAAAAAAAGGAGAGGATTGTAAGATCTGACTGTAGTAGTTTTTTATTATTTTAAGTTTGCACCTTTTCGAATACGTTGCCTTTGATTAAATTCTCTCTGGCTGAACTGGATTGTTTCGAAAACGTATTTGTGAAGTTGGGACTTTGAAACTCGTTGTCAGGTAATAAACGAAGCAGGGGAAATCTAACAAGTGAGAGGAATCGACAGTACGAGGACAAGAAAAAAGGACAGTGAAAACTAATCGACAGGCTTTCTTATCGCGCATACAAAGCATACAGAAACACCTTTCCGTATGTGAATATGAGCGAAAGCTAAACCATGGATTCGAAAAAAAGAGTGTGAGGGAGAAAGAGTGAGAGAGGAGAAAAGAGAATACAGGGTCGAATTGGAAGGGTCGGATGGGAAGGGATCTCGAATGAGTGGACGAATTGATGGATGGATTGATTGATCGAAGTGATTTCAGAGGTGTTTGACAGGACGCTTCTCATGCGCTAAGCTACCTAGGTAGAAACTGGGAAGGGGTGAGGGGGGGGAGGGTTAATGGGAAGGTAGGTCAAAGGTAGGGTTAAGGTAAGGGTAAGGGATCTTTGGGGGTTGCAGCTTAAACAGCTTAGCATGAATAAAGTTCCCCGGGGAGCATAATGACACCAATTTCGCTACCTAGGTACTCATCTACGGGCAGTGGGCAGACGTCGGGTCGCCCAGAGAAAATCGAGCCAATCTTAGCAATTTACGCTTAAGACCAGGGGTTATAAAAGTGAGAGGAAAGAAAAATTTTGGTGAGTTACAATTCGGGTGGATTCCCCTTTTTTTAGTTTAATTAGCTATGGTCTTATTTTCCCTTTTTGATACCTAAGATACCTACCTGAAGTATTCTGTACCTAATAAAATGCTCTGCCTTTTTGTGATTGTGATTCCTATGAAGAAGTACTTTTTTGTATACTTCTCTTTTATTACCTCTTTACCAATAAGCTGTCGGTATCTGTATTACCTCTTAATCTAGTGATTCCTGAAAGGGACCCTTTAGGTACCAATGCGCATTCCGGAATTCCAGATGGTCGTTTACTAGAAATTACCTAAGTACATATGTACCTAAAATAAAGTAGGAATTGTATAAAAACGCGCTATCCGGATCCATTATACCGTCGTATTATACATAATGTAATGCAGGTTTACTGTGCTATTCTGCTGTGCCCTTAGGTATACAATGCCAACCATCTCTAGTGTCCGGTAACATTTCCCGCCCCCTCCCCCCTTTGAATTTTTGTTGGCGTTAAGTCCTAACCTAGGTTAGTTGATTTAGGGAATCGTCAGGGCCGAAATCCCAGCATTATCGGATTTATTCAAGACGCCTCGACACACTGTGAAGGTCATTTATTAATGTGCAATAAGACGAGATCTGTAGTGTATCATCATTTAAAACCTAGCCCTGCTTAGATCGATGGGGTCATTATGTACGTAGTTCCTGCCGCCTACGCATCAAGTAGGTATCAATAGTTACAATACATATGTAGAGGTAGTCAGTTATGTAGTATCATACGTACTGTAGCACTGTAGTATCGTCTCGTCGATAGACCCACGTGAATAAATCTCGTTTTCTTACCTAATTCTTTTCTTGTATGCTTGCCATCTTTACGATCAAAGCCCAAGATAATAAGCACGCATATGGCGCTGAGATAAGTATGACATTCAGTCTGAAGGGGACCTACCCTATCAAGACAACGGATTTGTTAGACTCATACAGAAGACTCAGGGCTGCCTAATAGGGAAATACCGTACATAAATAAATAAAAAAGACGCGTAGGTTGGGATCTTATCCTGCTGTAACAACAATTAACGCCAACTCAGCATGGATGCGCCTACATACCTTGAGTTAGGTATTATCGCGTATGCTGTATGCTACTACTATATAAATATATATTATGTTGTACGTGATAGATAAAAAGGCACCTGTTTTGCCAGTTCTACCGCGAAGCAATAAACGGCATGGGTTTATCGCGTACCCATGACGTTTGGCCTCTTTTCGACAAATGATACTCTTGACCGACTAACGGGCATCATCTGAAGTACTTTAGAAAGCAAAGCTCGGTGTGAAACCCAGGAAGTAAAGGTACCGAGAAGTACCCAATCTACGATCTTCCGTCGACACACCAGATGCATATGAACGGCGGCAAGTCCTCCTTCTACAAGCAAAGTAATGGCTGTTTCGTCATACCCGTTCATTGTCCTACTTAAATCGGATGCTTAGGTACGAAAAAGAATAAAAATAACTCGCTCCGGCTCAAGAATGTATGCTGCGCCTTACTTATATGTGGCTTTTTCAGAATGAGACAATATTCCTTCTGTTCAAGCCTCAGGCATACTAAGGTTGGGATTGCTTAAAAATGGTGGCAGACTGCTTCAATGCAACCATCCTGAGCACGCTATCTACCTAGGTATATATATACATGTGCCTAATATGCAACTAATAGACGACAGAACCAACGTGTGGCACGGTAAAGTAAGATGTTGCATGACATGTACTCGTATATACTCATATACTCAACTCAAACGACGAACTTCCAGGATGTTTTAGGTAATCAAGATCCGTACCTGCGTCCACGGCTGTGGTTCGAAGGAAAAAAAGGGGCCGAGGGTTGCGTGATGGTAAGTACATAAGCATCCCACTACTGGGTCGGGGAAGAAGCTGACTCCAAGCGGGGACGATTAAAGAAAGAAAAGAAGGAAAGAAAAAGTTAAGAGGCTGACTACCTAGATAAAGTGTCTCGATCATCTCGAGAACGGATTGGTCACACCGTTCTTCTACACTGGAATTGAATCGCCATTCGTGAAGCATTTTACATCCGCCCACATACGTACATGAACGATACATGGAATTAATGCTACTAGTACATAAGGTATAACTATATTGTACATGAAGCATAGAGTGGGCATGGGGCCAATGTACTGCCGGGGTTGTATCAGCAGCAGCTACCGCTAAGCTACGTTTGAAAGGGAGACCGAAAATGTGAAATCCCAATTGTGGTCAAGAGCAATGCATGATTCGCAGGGACCACTACCGTTTAGACCTGCCAATGGATTCGTTCCTCACCACCGGGCGACGTGGCGCACATTGAATAAGAATAGTCCAATCAACTTAAGCTCTTCCGGGCAAAGTCCGGAGCAAGGGACATACCGCGGGTGAAGCAGGCACCATCCGTTGGAAAAAGCCATGCCCATGTGGAGAAAGAAGACTTTACATTCGAAGATGGATGAGTACATGTGAGAAGTACTCTTACGGGTACCTAATCGTACCTAACCTAGGCAGGTACCTCAAAAGTTTGCCGAAATCCGTAACAACTTAAAACTGTCAAAACGTATTCTGACAGAACTTAAAAGACTCAAGTTCCGGCATGCATAGACTTCCATCAATCTAGGTTAAATAATTCCATGCCATAAGATTCTATATTGAACAATGAGGAATTTTCTTTTTATTCCTAACATGTGGTTCGAGCAATGTTGGCATACCCTAATGGAACTTGCATGGATGGATACTCTGTACCGCATTCTGCATATTAAAACACTCTATGCCGTTTCCAGACCACGAGGACCCCCTGAGTTCGAAGAGCATTAAATATGTACATGATAGGTTGGTTAGGTACTAAACTACATGGTATATCAGGTACCTGGTTTCCATCTATTATGCACATAATACTTCTTATGATGACTGTATCTGAGTATGTATTTGGAGTTACCATAACAAATTGCCGCTCTAACCATAAGAGATCAAGGATGGAACGCGTAAAACTTGATTCTGACGCGTAGTTATGCATATTATATATAATACATAATATACCTAATGTAGGTACATATTTACCATTTACATGTACGTATATGAAGAAATCAGTCTCAACAATTCAAAATCATGCGACAACAAGAAATAAACATGTGTGCATATTTGTTGATTGTTGATAAACCATAGAGACGGTAAACACGGCTATTTATTGAATCTTGGTAAATTCCGGCTTTCAGTGGCTCGTACTGTAGTGGCTCGTAGTGGCTCACAGTTAGCTCGCTTAGACTTAATGGTATTAGACGTTACTTAGATAGGTAATAACCTAAGGTACCTGGCGTTAGCACGTGTTGCCGAATGAACCATGCACACACACTACCTACATAGTACACGATCGACAGTCTGTACTTGGATACTTCAATCTCTTAAAGTCGTGGGGAATAAACCGTTGACGATCAACATCCACGGTCCACGGTTCACTTCTCCGACATGGTTCCTTACGGGCTTCGCACGAACATGAAAGCGGCCAGAGCGCATCGGGTGGTTATGGTTAACATGGTGGAGAACGGGATGTCGATGATAGATGCACGTACGCATATCTAATATCATCTTTGCTTATTGCTGCGTGTCTTTTAAAGCGTTCGCGGATTTCAATTCAAAACGTACGCCTTTGAACCGCATAATAGCCTCAGATCCTAAGGAACAGGCTCGCAGATTGGCGGGTCTTCCACGCCATTTTCTAGAAGCACGAATGCACGAATAAGGTATTACCCCCAGGGGCTTTCCGGCTTGGATCGTGGAGCCAGTGTTTTACTATCCTTGAAGGCCGATCTATTGCCCTGTAAGATGCCCTGATCTACTGCAAAGGTTATGCTTTTATTTCTGCGTGTCTGGCTGTCGGGTCAGATTCTCCGCCACGTACAGAGATTACTTGGAGGGCTGGGGGGACAGTCTACGGAACTTTTTTTTCTTTTTTTTCTATCGGCCTACATAGTAATATCCACGGTGGAACCTCCCGTATGGCTATCAGATGCGCAGCAGCCTGACGGTAACCCTGCATTATTTGTCTCTCCGAGATCAGGCTGACTGCTTGTGGAACACGGTCCGTTCCCGTCGCCAATATCATTTCGTCTTCTTTGTCCAGTGGCGTTGGCGTGGGTTTTATCGCGTCTTATAAGACACTCATATTGCTATTGTATAGGAGACGGGCGTACAAAGACACCGTATTCGAGGAGAACGAGGCCCTATGATTCCGGTCGGGAGACCCGAAACATGTTCTCATCCGAAGTCTGTAGTATTCGAGCCAGGACTCCCTCGGTGCTGTTGATGTCATGAGCACCCTATACGATTCATGGCCCAACCCAACCATGTGGCTCCTTTGAGTCGCGCTTCACACTAACCCCGTAGGTGACGATTCTTTGGATATCTCAACTACGGTTTTCAACATCGCCCAGTCAGTCGAATTTCGATAGATGAAGTTCGATGACGAGACATTCACGGGTCTTTGCACACGCGCAAAAAGTACGACTTAGCCAAATGGGACATTATGGAGTGTAATCTACATAGCCTGCTCACTTTCTTCACTTAGCAGCATTCCTGATTCAGGTATCTTCGAAGAAACGCCATGCCCAACCATATAATCAGATTGTCAAGTGATAGATGCGGTATACCAGCGGACCTCTAGTATAAACGTCTAATCTAGGGCTTTTGCCGTCGAGGGGCTTACTGACGTAGATTCAGCATCGCCAATGGGCATAGTTAGTAGTGACCATTCCGCTGTAAGCTCTGGAAGCGGACTCCGTAGGAGGCAATACTCCGCGGTCTTGTCATTAAAACAGTAGTCATATAAGATTCCCATTGTCCTTTGGCATCATTTTACAGCTCGACTTCAAATACTCTCAGTCTCTAAGCACATTTGGACCAGCTTCAGCCCTTGGTTTAATAGTCCTAATCACATCGTTATTGACGCCATATCTCAAGCGCTATGGAGCATACAGAATTCAATACGCACATTCGACGACCTTGGGACAACGATGCCTCGTCCAAACAATCACACCGCTTGCGTCTGCTCGACCGACTACCGCTTGCCATCAAGAACCACCTCATAGCCGCAATGAGCGAGTTCGCGGGAACCTTCATGTTCCTCTTGTTTGCATTTGGTGGTACTAATGCCGTGAACACGAACCTGCCAGGAGATCCACCCGCAGATCCAGCGAAGTTGTTGTATATATCTCTATGCTTCGGTATGAGCCTCGTGGTCAATGCCTGGGTATTCTTCCGCATAAGCGGTGGTCTGTTCAACCCAGCTGTAACGATAGGTATGATGCTTGTTGGCGCCGTGGATTATATTCGAGGACCTTTGGTCATCTTCAGCCAAATCCTAGGCGGCATGGCGGCTGCGGCCGTCGTCTCCGGTCTTACGCCCGGTCCGCTTAATGTGAGCACGAGCTTGGGAGGTGGAACGTCGGCGGTCCAGGGGTTGTTTATCGAGATGTTTCTCACAGCTCAGCTCGTATTCACCATTTTTATGCTGGCTGCTGAGAAGCATCGCGGGACATTCATCGCACCTGTCGGGATTGGGTTATCACTATTTATTGCAGAGCTTCTGTACGTCACCCCTATTACTACACGATGTCCCCAACCTATTCTAAAGTACTTATACCTCGTTCTAATGAAAACAATGCTAACGCGATGGCTTATAGAGGAGTCTACTACACGGGCGGAAGTGTGAATCCAGCACGATCCTTTGGCCCTGCCGTCGTCCTAGGCTCCTTCGAAACCTACCATTGGATATATTGGGTCGGACCTATCCTCGGCTCGCTTGTCGCGTCTGGCTTCTATATATTCATCAAAGCCCTCGAGTACGAGACCGTAAACCCACAACAGGATGAACCCAACGACACGCAAAACGAACATAAATCTGATTCTCAGCACTTGGAGAATCGTGTGCGGTCGTGGGATGATGGAATAGCGGGAGCGTCTCGAGTTAGTACGCCTTATAGAAGCGGGCCAAGTTTGGAAGCCGGCCATAGTTGAACATATGCATCATAATTGTTACGTATCTATTTATAGCGTGTATAGCAATATTCGTTGTCTTTGATTTAGTATAGTTAACAATCAATTCAACCACTTCAACTACAAGCGCCATAGTTAATTGTCACTGGGAATCAATTAAGACGGGGAGAACACCCAAACCACCAGAATCGTAGAATACCTAAACCATATATAAGTAAAATAAAGTATCACGGAAGTCATTTTGGTTCAATTTCCCCTCCTACTAAAACTACCATGTTGGCTGGATAGATATTAAAGCAGCCTCAAATCGCCGAACAAGTACCCCGGGCCTCTATATAACGAATGACCTTCAAATACATCTTAGTCGGCTCATTCTCGTCGAGCAAAACTAGCAAATAAAACAGAGCAAGACCAGAGACATACGCTCAATGGCTAAACGAGTGATGCCGGGGGTGATGGCTTTTGCCTCCTGATCTATGATGGTGGTGGTGGTGGTGATGGTGGTGATGAGAAGAAGAGGGCGACTTTAATACTTCCTCCCATGTAGGCCCCTTATCGTCTTCTACGGCGCCGCGATGGCGGTGGTGACTGTGGTTGTAACTATGACTATAGCTGTGGCGATGCTTCTTCTCTCCTATGCTCGATGTTCCGGTCGGGCTCTCGGCTTCTTTCTTACTGGAGGTGCTGCCGCGGCGCGAGCGCTGCTGGGTCGTAGCGGTAGCCGGTGGTGTTGGCGATACATTTGTGGCTGCGGTGGGACTTGACACTGGCGTTTTGCTAGTTACGGCTTCGTTACTACTCCCTTGTACAAGGGGAACTATTTTCGATGAATTCGCCTCCGTCCGTCCACTGCTACTTTCTCGTCTTTTAATATCTTCTCTGGGGTCGGTGACGTCGCCGCGGGGAGAACTATTTTCAGCCGCTGCTCCTGATTTCGTGAGGCTCATTGCGTATTCACGTCTCTCTGCTATGGTTAGTGGCGGCGGCGGTAGGTATCCGGCGGGCCTGAAATAGCCCGTAGGTGCACTAACATCCGGTGCCGAGGCCCGGTAGGCTCTAGGTGGTGGGCTTCGTGTGCGTGGATATGTGGTCGCTGGGGAGTAGACAGTGTTATGACTGCCGCCACCCGGTGGAGCGATCCGATAGCTGCTGAGTTCCTTGTTGCAATGACTTCGCATTCGGTCATGATAGTGTTCCCGATCTTGGTCATCCATAGGAACACGGTTTGATTTCTCCTCATTTGTATTTCGTAAGTGCCGTCTACGCGGTTGTCCCGTCGCGGAACTTGAGGGAAACTCATACTCCTCTCTCTTCGTATACCCCCTAGGGATAATATAACGACGGATCACCGGTACGATGTTTCGTTCTTTGGTGCTCGGCGACGGCGGTGGTGGCATGATTGCTAACGGGGACCTTGGGCTAGATGGCTCTAATAGCCTAAGGTCGTATATCAAGTCATCAAGCGCAGCAGTCAGGATCTTCTTGGACTTGGGGTCACATCTAACGGGGAATTGGCTGCGGAACAGCTGTCTTGGCAATCTTTCCGGTTCACCATCTATAGAGGGATTAATCACAAGTTGAACATCCGCTACGATCTTATCAAGGCGACGAAATTCCTCATCGGGGTGTGCAAGAATACACGTTGTGAAATACTGGACAAACCCGATGGGCGTCAAAGCAGGGACTCGTGGCCGGGAGTACGAGTCAAGCTGTACCAGATGGTATTGACAGTCGAGGTCCGTGAAGAAGTCGGCAAGGCGGTCGTGGACATCCCTGGCTCTAGAATTAAGGATCTCTGTACATTTACTTCAGTCAATCTTCCATAATTGCATGTGTAAAGTATATAAATTACCAAAACTCACCTAAAAAGGGGTATATTTCCGGATTTAGTCTGTATCTTGAGTAGAGAGCACTTAGCTTCTCGGGCGTAATAACAAGATTGCTACTATCAGGTGCCAATTCCTCGATCTGCAATACTAGGCGTATTAGCCGCTGATACTGTGCCATTTATATTATCGGGTATCAACATACGATATAGTTTGCAAGGCTTCTTAGGAACTGATCGTTTCGCATAGTAGCATACCCATCTTCGTCGAACAGGACGCCCCATTCCATCCCCATCCCAGCACTAGAACTAGCCCGTCGGTAGGATGCAAGGTGACTAGAGGACGTACGCGGGGGCCCGCGATCAGTAAAACGGACCCCCGGTCGCGGCGTGTCTCCTACTGTCATGCTTGTCGGGCTTGGTGGGGTCCTAAGAACGGACGTAGTAGCCGTACTAGCCGCACTTGTGCTTTCAGTAGAAGAAGATATGGTTGAGCTCGAAGAGCTCGAAGTTGACTGCCCATGATGGGGCTGGGTCTGACAGTCTTCGGCTGCTTGCTATTAGCATCTGTATTGAGATTCTTATGGTGGAGCTTACCTTCGTCTCTATTTATCCTACGTTCATCTATGAGATCGGCGGGTATTAGTGCTGGATGATTTAGTTTTTCTGGCCTCCGATGATGTATAGGTGGATATTGCCATCAGGGAACACTCGAAGGCAGCCGCAAGAAAGCGGCTCATGTTGAGACATACCGTTATCCAGGCATTTAAGCCCCGCTCTGTGGGCATCTTGAGCCTCCCGATCATGAGTATGGACGTTCGGATGGTTCACCTTGTCGCATGAAGAGAGTTCTTCCGCCATTATTAACTAAGAACTCGAATATACCAAAATAACTAACCTAGAAGCATGGCAATCTTGTAAGTTTTATGATAAAGTTGTATCTTCTATGGAAAATTGGTTAGACGAGGGATGGAGGCCTCTTTGTTAATTGAATGTCCGGAGCCTTATTTCAAGTGCCTCCACACTTCACGGGTGGTCACAGTAGATGATTACCGTCCTTGACGAAAGCCGGGCGGCGGATTAGCATCTTGAATAGGATTATCCCTGTTGCTCAGGCATCGATATTCGGGGAAAAGCTACCTAGTACGCACAGCATATGATCGGTGTCACGGTCTCGGAAAGGAAAGGAAAAGTTGAGCGTGCTGTCCTTTTATCAGAAGGATCCACGGGACCGGAATCCTTCGCTAGACAAGACTTCGGCAAGGCGATAACCGCGGCAATACCCTTGGGTGTGCTCTCAAGGATAATGTCTTTCTAGTACGTCTATATCTAAGAGCTGCGGATGGTATATTTAATAATGACGTTCTATCATGTACGAGAAGGATACATACACATGTCAACCGTGTTACATGTTGTATTCATTTTGAGTAACTAATTATGTTTTTGTGCTCTCAAGATATTACGGGATGGATTGTTTTTTCAAAAGACACATCCGATAACGAGAGAAGATGAATAGATTCGACTGGACTCAACTACTCTGCGCCCATCTAGTGTTTTATGAGGTCTTGCCACCGAAGCCCCTATTCGTATCGTGTATCCAATGATCGAAAAAGCGTGTTTTATAGCATAGGTACATATATCTAAAATCCGCTATATAATACGATTAGTGACTTGAAGTTTGAGCGTCAAGTGAAGGCGAGGTTTAAGCCGTTATAGTTACCGTATATGTCTTATGTGTCTTATGAGCTCCGCCGCTGGATACCGTACGCACAAGGGTCAATACCTAACCTAGGCGGGTTCAATGAATTGATACAGTTTTCCTATTACAAACTTGGATACCTAAGGTACCTAGGTATATATTGCAAGCTAGTTTATGTCTTAAGATTATGCAAAGTACCTAACTACCTACCTATAGACGTTTTCTCTCGCGACCCCTAATCGCAACCCCCTCTGTTTCTCTCCACTCCCCCCCCCTGGTGGCGGTGGTGGCGCACGTGATTTCTCTATACGACCACTCTGATCGAGAATATATTATCATCATATTAGGTAGGAGTGTCGTAGAACTAACTTATGCGCCTTTCGTAAGCTATCGCCCCTTCCCTTCTAACATAGGCACCTTGGAAGGAACTCAGATAAGATGACTCTAGTTACCAGGTTGAAACTTCAGGGGGCCAACCTTGTAGGATAGAAGCTAATAAATCTTTTGGGCACTTGCGTAGGTATTCGCTGACAAAAAGGGGGAGGCACGAGGGTGGTAAGGGGCACTGTGCAACGGATGCTTTCATTAACGCTCTTAAGTATTTCCCAAAAGTTTCGTTCAAAAATGTATGTAGGTAGGTAGTAAATGCATTGGGTTAGGTATCTCCCTTTTTGGTAGGACGCTAGGTATCCAGAATTTTGGGATCTTAGCGTACGGTGGGCAGGATGTAATTCCTTATGGGTGTCGTTCCTTACCTTATATCAGATCAGGTACCTACCTCTACCTCTCAAGGTACCTTATCTTAGTAACTTCATTTGTAGAGTCACTTGTGAGTAATCAAGTGACTCGTACCTGCTTGGGTTACAAGGTAGTTTATACATGTTGCACTTGCCATAAATACTTCTTTGCTTTTATGTTTGCTAAATTTCTACTACCTGCTTTTCGACGTTCCTTCTGAATATAAACCCGGACACCTCCCTATCTATTATTCCACTCACAACCACGATTTTCCCATCCACTTTTTATCTCAGCAGTGCCTGTGGCATCGACATTATTGACCAAATCATCTGACTCACATCGTATCAGCCCTCTACGAGGATCATATCATGATAAATAGGTAGGTACCCAGGTAAATCTTGTCTTTATATCGAACACCAAGACCCGGCTACGGTACAATACTCAAGACAGCAACAAAACTCCGTATCTTTGTTAGATACTTACTTACCGGATACACTATTGAATCTCGCCTTCTTCGTTTGCCTTTTCCCTTCTGGTGCCACAAACTTCCTTATTCTCATCAGCAGTCCTCCTATCTGTTCGTCTCGTGGGACAACACCTCATTCGACCATCAATATTCCTTCAAACGTTTGACTGCTGCCTACGGCTAGCACACTGGAGAATACACCCCATCCTGACAGCAAGCATCACCCCGATCTAATTACGCACTGCTAGGTCTGATACCTACTAGAATCGATCCAGCTCTCATCATTTGAGGTAGGCGCGTACCTTACGTAGATAGGTACCCTAAGGCATCTGTCTCGGGCATTTTCTTGTCCCGCTTAGACGTTTCCGTCCAGGTCCCTACTTGCCAGCATCTTACATATATGGGATCTAGTTTCTCTCACATCAAACATCTCAAGGTATGTTGCTATACTTCTCTTATATCTACCTCGCTCGCATAGGTATACCTAGATATTCCTTGGTTATATCATCCTACAACTATTCCCAACTTGCTTCGTTCCTATATTGTATCGATCAAGTTGACAATGGAAATGATACTAAGCGATATATTCATCTAGATTCTTATTTATATCGTAATTCGTCACCCTTTCGGGCAAACTTAAAATGGCGCGCGGAAATGATTCCCTTCAGACGTAAGTATCTAACGACAGAGTGTTTTCTACATTCCACTAATATACCAAATAGGTTCAAGTGTGCTATTGGTGGCGAGTGGCTCGCTGCTGATGGGTTCTCTCGAGCCCAGATGACCAAGTGGGAGAAGATTAGGAATAATGTTGATGTTACCCCCGAGAATGCTGGCCTGGTTTGCAAAGACCATGCGCAGCAAACGGAAGCGCCGCAAGAAGTCAAGTGCAACGGTCCCTGTGGTCTATGGAAACATAAGAATCACTTTAGCAAGAGGCAGCGTAATGACCCCAACGCAGTAAGTTTTGGTGCACTATTTTATACTCGGATTTCGTTAACCAGCAGCCACAGCGATGTATTTCTTGCACATCCTGGGCCATCAGCTTCGCCGGAAACGAAATTCCTCCCGCACCCCCGAATTCTCGTGTGCCCGAGACCGAAATGACAGCGGGGACAACCGGTGTACAAGCCTATGCCCCTACTAACACGCCTGCTCCCGTCGTCGGGGAAGCTCTTCCCACCTACCAGCAAATCCAGAGTGGCCCGGTTGAGGTTGGAGAAGTCGACAGAACGGTACTACAGCAATCCGACTCGATGATGCGAATACGCCTCGACGGAACATTTGCTAACGGACCATCCACCAACTCCGATTATAGGGGACCTACTGCCCCTACTACGACAGTGGCAAGTTCTATCGAGAGCAGCGTGCCTCAGTTCTTTGTGAATCCGACTGTTCCCGTCGGCGAAACGCCCCCCCGGCTGTATGGCGGTAGCCCGTTCGCCCCTCCTCCCGGTGGTTGGGCTCCCCAGGACCCTGTGAACGTAGTGGATGAGGCAAACAAAGTGAACGGGGCGGAAGGTGGAAGCCCACGTAGAAAGGCTGAAGTTCCGAAGGGTGAAACTGGCAAAAAATTCTTCAAAGCGGTAAGTACTAAGTGAAACTCGCTTGGTATATCTAACCAACAAGTTTCTATAGGATTCTCGTAGAGTGTATTTTGCAACTCCAGCTTACGCATCTTATCCTACGGATCCAGCCGGTCTCAGAGCTAGGGAAGGAGACAGCGACAGCGGTAGTGAGATCAATTAGTTTGTCAATAATGGCACAAGATGGTTATATTTCGTGTCTTTTGCAGTTTAATTGCATACATGACTAGCTAGTTTAATTTCAAGAAGTTACCGCCTTTCAAGTAGTTGAGAGGTTCCAAGTGCTATTATTAGCTTTCTGCAATACATAATTCTTATGATAGGTATCTCGAAATTAAGGAAAGGCATCCCCGCAAATAATTTTTTCTTGTTTTTTTCATCAGTCTAGACCCGAGCGGTTGCATCATAAGCCTTCTCCTGGGAGAATTGCTCCCTAGAATATTCAATTGTCTCAGTTGCGGATGGGACCTTGGGAGGAGCAATATTGCGGCGGAAGATGTAATGACCCCAGAAATAGAGGAATTGGTCTGCGCCGTACCGTACAAGGCTACGGAGCGGAACGTTAAAGACGGCATCAAGCTCCTCAAGCGTCTTTTCTTTAGTCTCGGGAAGGAAGAACAGTACGAGGAAGAAACCGACAATGTTCCATGCTGCGTACCATGAAAATGCGCCCTGGGGTGTCCAGGCTTGGGTTAATGCCGGCCACGTCAGGGAGATAACCGAGTTGAAGAGCCAAGTTGTCGCCGTCGCCAAGGACATGCCGATTGGACGGATGTATAACGGGTACGCTTCGGCGCTGTAGGTAAATGGAACGGGCTAGGGAGCAATTAGTATGACGATCCGTAAAAAGGGGCGGGTCTAGAGATGATCTTACCCCTTCTCCTGGGGAGTAAACGACGCCGTAGAGGTAGATTCCCAACGCGATACAACCAATATGCGCAGTACTACTTGTTGGTATCCAAAAACTAAAGCCCGTGAAGAACAGGAAAAGTGACATCAACTATATCGGCAAATTAGTTGCTGCGTCTAAGAATTGTGTGTATGTAAAGGGGTTATACTTACAGGGAAAGTAGTCAAGAGCAAATTACGCCGACCAAAGGTATCAATAGTATAAAACGCCGGAAGAGCAAACAAGAAATTGACGATGCCGAAGCCGAGCGAGGCCACGAGAGCAGACTGAGTAGAGAAACCGCTTTCGATAAAGATTTCCGTCGAATAATAGGCGATCGCATTGACACCGCAGAATTGCTGCATAAACATGACAATCTCGGAGGCGATCATGGCGTTTCGGTTTCGACGAATGGTAAGGATTTCCTTGATCTTGCTCTGGCCGATATTCATGGTTTCCTTCTCGATCTGAAGAAGGGTGTCCATGTAGAAGAGATCTCGCGCAGCCTGGACTTTTTCGTACCGCAACTTACAGATGGCCCTGTAAGCGTCGACGTGTCTGTTCTTGGTCAGGTACCACCTAGGTGACTGTAATTCCTGTTAGCGACCTTTATGCCTTTCAGGGGTTCGGTGCTACCTACCTCAGGGGTGAGATACACGATAGCGCAGACGATAACGGCGGGTATTAGAGCAGATCCCATCATAAGACGCCAGTTTAGTCCTATGATCCCGGACAAGTTTGGGACGTCGAAGAATGCCAGGTCCATTACATATCCGAGCATAATACCGAAGGCAGTCCACATCTGCCACTGCATAACTAAGGCGCCACGAAGCTTCGGCGGGGAACATTCGGCAGCGAAGATAGCTTATGATCGTCAGCATCGTTGATATGTGCGATAATATGGTACCAAAGTAGTAACTTACGGGTCGTAGCAGACTTGGGGCCAATGCCGAACCCGAGAGCGAAACGAGCGATGAACATGTGCCACCAAGTGTTTGTAAACGCCTGCCAAAAGCAAGCTAGAGCCGATACGGCACAGGAAATGAAGACAGTCCCTCGACGTCCGAACTTTTTATTCATCGGTTCAGTGAGCCAGCAACCGAAGAAGGCACAGCAGATGTATGGCGCAGCTGGGATATTATCAGCCATGGTCGAAGTTATTCACTAATATGAATATAGACTTACCGTTGACGAGCCCTAGTAGCCACGAATCTGTTTAGACGTATTAGTTAGCATATACCACGAGAATAGGTCGACATTTTGGTAGCTTACCTCTCTGGGATTGGGAATCTCCGATGCCGAATTCTGCCTTATAGAAGGACTGCGCGCCGTTGACTACAGTCTCATCCATTCCCTGAACAGCGGCACAGAGCGAGCAGATGACGATAACCGCATAGAGCATTTTAGGGTTCGACCACTTGTGTGTGATTTCCCTATCGAGTACCTCTCTTTCATGATCGGTGAGCTCGTCGACGGTGTCGTACTTGTTCAAGTTGCCGGCGATCATGGCGCCGAGCCGAAAAGCACGAATGTCTTCCGCATCAGTGAAGCCATGCTTTGCGCAGAACTCCTCACCTCGCTGGGCTAGCTGTGTTGGTGAAAGACCACCAAGGGGGTTCTCTAACTTGGCCGTAGCCTCTAGACGCTTTCTCCCCCCTTCATCCGGTACGTGATCTTTGGTTTCTCGGTGCTCAAGGTCCGAGGGAAATGCTTCTGAGTAGCCCAACTCCTTTCGAGGTTGGATTTTCTCTGTCTTCTCCCCTAATGAGCCATCCTTTGGCGGGTCTCCTGAATTGGAAGCCATCTTTGGGTAGGTTGTTAATCAGTCGATTATGAAGCTGCGGTGTGGGCAACTTTTGTTTTTCAGTCTATTTGTCTCATCGTCATGTGAGACTATACAGTAACTAGAATAAGCTAGTTAAGTTGAAAGGACGGAGAAGAAACTGAAACGGACACAGACAAAAGAAGAATCATACATAGGTTAGAACGGGACTAGTTATATTAATCGACGACACAAGGCAATGAGAGCCTTGACATTCACCTGATGAGCCCATGTACATAGCAAGGAGACTACTCCGTCAACGGTCAAGGCTCGGCAGCCTTTATTCGCAAAAACAATTGTCGATCATCGCGTGAGAGCTATACATGACGGAGGGAATATGGTGTAGTACAAGGACAATGCTTCAAGCCCCCGTTGGTCAAAGGCTTCTTTGAAGGATTACCCCCAAGATGAGACGACGTCATCTAATAGTGCTGCTCTATTTGCCATAGCAGGGGTACTCCGGACCCTACACTTGCTAGAGTATAGTAGTATCTCTGGGGTAAGCCAATCCAAGATGACTTAAGTGGTCTTTTTGCTTTTTGCCAAGGACCCCCAAGCTTTCCTTTGCTGCAATTCACCGATTAGCCCGGACAACGGCCAGAGTAGCGATAATAATATGAGAGAGCGGTGACGTAGATTAGTTCCAGGATAGTTCTAGGCCTTACTGGTACGAGTCTACTTTATATGCGTACGACAGCATGGACAGCGATAGTTTACAGGCTGGGAAGGGTGTTTCGGACCTTGGTTATATTAAAAAGCGTGATAGGGTAGAATCCTTCGAAGCTACGCTGCGCGGAAACGGGAACCAAAAGATTTGAGATTGTACTACCACATTATCCATGCGAGGTAATGTAAGTTGAAGGAGGGATATCAGCTTGAAATATGGCCGGTATGTTCAATATGGCTGACATGGTCATTCCGAATGAAGCCTTTATGTATGCCGAAAGTAACTTGAAGCTCCCTCGTATGGACCGAATGTGACATCTAGAACTAAATACTTTTAAAAAATAAAATAAAATAAAATGTAAGGAATGTAACGTTTTGACACGTGTTATAGGGCTGGGGGAGGTTTGTAAGTTTGAGTTTTGTAAGTTGTCCTGCCACCGGGGCAATGTCATGACAGTTACAAGGCAACTAAAAGTATATCATGTATATCACGTAGTTAGTTAGTACATCCTATAACTACCTCCCTTACAGTTTACTCTCGGCATAAGAAAGGAAAAATGAAAAAGAGTACATAATCATATGTTACACGAAGCCTTGCAGCTGGGTAGCTGCTTCCACTAGGTACCTAGCTACATAGGTATCGCACCTGTCTACTCCACCCAGATCTGCTGTAAATAATTGTAACCTGTACGTATTCCTTCACCCGACACAAGGGAAAGCGGAGGACGGCATGTCATTCCAAAAGTTGGGGTATACGCTTTGCCATTGGCCAAGACCCCCAGATTGTCCTTCTGTGACGTAACGCGAACCGCATTTTTTACTTTTCAATAACTAAGCTTATCATCCTCTTACATGCAGTAGTACTAATTAATACTTTTCTCCCCGGGCTTGTATTCCCACCACGCAGATGATTTCGCGATCGAACATTCAACCTACTCTTAACCCTCCTTAATAGGATGGAAGCATATTTCGACGACTATCGTAGTAAGCGCTCAGAGCGCTATAAATAAGCAGGAATCATAAAATAAAAAAAGACGCTGTCGTATATTTGCATCAATGATTTAATAATCTGATCGCTAGGTTACGACGATAGACGAGTAATAACCCAATTTTGCCGGCATTCCGCGGTTGTTGGGTACACCTCGTGCCCCCCTAGTCGCATCGCATCTGCGCATCTGCTGAACCGTCGAGTCGGCGTATCATAGGTCATGTGGTGCGTAGTGCATGTACTACCTATGTAATATTTTGAACTCTAGGCGAGGCGACATAACAAGGCATAGCGTATCCAGGTAGAATACCCAACGAGGTAGATATCTACATCTTCTACTATGTACCTAGGTTACCTAGATGGTTATAGTTAAGGTACCCAAGGTAAGGTAAGATGATGTACATCAGATATATAGATGAAATCGAGCCTTGTCTCATCGAGCTCATTGTCTTCGCATTTCTTAACTGAAAACGGATCTGCTCAAACTTGTGTACAACTTGTACTGCCCCGTCTATCTGTGCTAATTCCCGTGTGCCATAAACCCGAGTCCTACCCGTAGACGACCTGAGATGCTCGGTTTGTTAGATTTTTGTGAATCGGCCGAGTCAGCCTTGGTTACACATTGACATATATACAATGCTAGGCGCCTGCTGGGCGACTCTAGCTGGTGAAGTATACGTATGATCGTCACCGCTACTTGCCTCTCCGAGTAATCCACCCCCCCCCTAGACCGCTATATACTTTCAGCAGGCAATGATGTACAAATATAGCAGGTATTAATTCAGCCTGGAGAACCTGTATTTCTCGGCTGTCTGATGCTTGTTCCTAGTGCCCCGAGATCCTCGCTCGCGCTCGCTTTTCTCCGGGCTCTTTTCCGTTTCAGGGCAGACCACTCCGACTTCCATGCTGAGATGCTCTCTCGCAGTTCCTCATCCGCGTCTTTCGGTACGTAGCCTAAGCACTGCACCTCGATCGCCTTTAGCTGAATCTGTAGGCTGAGCATCTCCATCTCACCTTCGTTTCGTTCACATTCGCTTTCCCCGCGAGTGTCAGCACCGGTCAAAGCTTTAGGTAATGGTTGTCTTGGCTAAACCTACAGTTCCTTGACCCTTTTTTCGAGATAAATGATTCTCTGCGCGGCGCGTTCCGCCCGAGTGATGAGCAGTTCGTGAATATGCTATATAACGTTACATATGTATCAGTCAACGTGTGCTTACATTAGGTTAGGCGGGCGTCTGTGGACACTCTTACATCTGTTTCCTCTTGTCGAGCACGTAGGCCCGAGACAACCTCTTCAAGTTCCTTACACAAATTTTGTGCTTCTACGGCGATTCGACTAGCCTGTGCTGACGACATCTGAGACCCCTTAGCAGCAGAAACTTCCGGAGCATTAAGACTTGCTTCGGTTTGGGTTGACGTAGATGCGCACGTGGGCAACGGAGTGGTTGAAATACTAGGCATCGTGTGTCCTGGTGTTAGCGGCCCCCAAAAGGAGTCCCGTTCATTCCTGTTATCCTGGAATACTAAGCTGGTAGGTCTAGACCTTAGTTGTCTTCGACTTGACGGGTAGTCTCTTGCAGATACAGCCTTTTCCATCTCATCCACTTTTGCATGGAGACTGTTGACGTTGTCTTCTTGGATATCATCCTGTTTACTCAGTTGAGTGGCAAGATCATTTAATCGCTGCACAAGGACATCTTTGCTGTCCTGTACGACGGTGTCTCGTCTAGATCGTCCTGCCTCAGTTAGATGTAGAGCGGATGCTGATTTAATTAGGGGCGATGCAAACTGGCGACGCGCTGGGGAAAATGAAGACATGCCCAAGGAGTGAAGACGCAAGGAGGGCAAAGAAGGCGAAGCCGGTGGTGATGATTGAGGAGGAGTTGCGGCGGCATGGTATAATGACCAGGGGTGAGGATACTCGTCTGACTTGATACACCTAGGCGGCGTCTGCAAAGGAGGCGTTTGCAACAGCGGCGTGGCCGGAGGGCTATCCGGCTCCAGATCCGAATCTATGTCCGTCATAAGGCACACCAACTATAACCACAACCCTCGATAACAGCTTTTAACAGCTCGAACTAAGTACTTCCGTATTTGGATAGGTTACGATGTTACGATGGATGAGCCTGGCGAAAGATGCCTGACGATGTGACATATTCTTTGGTTGGAAATCATAGATGCAAGCTCAATGCAACCTGGATCCGTGCACCATAAAAAAAAACGGCTGGCCTTTGTGAGGGCCTAAGGCAACAACGCAACGATTGCTATTGGAAGTGCATGCGCCTATATTAGCTGTACACGAAGCAGTCATACCGGACCCTTAGTAGGTGTAATGCGTACTCCGAAAATGTTGAAGCACCAGATCTAAAATGAAGATAGAGTTTGGTAGTTACGCGATATGCTTGGACTAAAAAAATGTAAGGATAACCTCCTATTTTAATCTTGAAACCATTGTAAATAACTAACTACTAGCTCCAAAGCGGTCTTCCAAGTATGTAGGTTAGTTAGGTAAGGTAGTACGGTAGTAATAGTAGTAAAAGGTAAGTCAAAGCTGGTAAAGAAAGCTAGGGCTAGATTTGGCGGGGGATCCGCATTGGCAGGTACATAATATAAGGCCCTTAAAGCTTAGAAGACGTGTTTCTTATTATATGAGAACATTTAGGTCCATCTTGATTGGAAGTGCCGACTCTGCATCGGTGCATGTACATAGTAATGTCTTTAGGTACTTGGGTACTTTCGACTTTCGGTTAACTGGCAGGAAATATGGGGGAAAAGAAAGAAAGAGCTCGTTGTCAGAATCGTCAGACCGTTGATAGACCTCGTCAAGTGTCTGTCCAAAAAAAAAAAAAAAAAAAAAAAAAAAAAAGGATAATCAATGTCCAGGTCGTTCACTTCTCTTAATAAGCAATCAGCGACTTGTCTTTCTCGGCTGTACTCGCATGATTTCGGTAAAGTGTTCAAGAGTTGTTTAACTGGTTTACTGGGGAAGCAGCTGGTGAGAGTGCTAATGGAACTAAAAGCTGGGCAACTTCTTCCCATGTCTCCGCGCCCCCACAGATAAAGCAACCAATGACGGCTTTCGAAATTCTGCACCTGGAGACCGGGTCCTTGTTCTCCAGGCGTCCAAACTTCCCCCATTTGCAATTCCACATGGTCTTATGATTTCAACTCTTTTTTTCTTTCCTTTTTTTAATGTTAGTCTCCAAGTTAGTACTAGTCAATCCAATGATAAACTATCACTGCCGTTGCCCTTCTCAACAGCTTGTTGTGTGGTTTTTTTTTTCTCTTCACAAAGCTATCAACTAGAAAGTCTGTAGGTTGCGTCTTGTTGCATTTCGTTGCTGAGTGCAGCTCCTTTTTTAGAAGTTTTAAGCTCCTTGTTCTTTTTAGAGCCTCGGCACTTTTTTCTTAACTTATTAGAGAGATAGGACCCTGCTATCCGTTGCTAGGTTTCAAGCGTCATCTTAATTCCCGCGGGGTGACTCTCCGATTTGGTCTCGTGCTATTGCTCATATTTTATACTTCCACATTTACCAATTTACGTCTCATGGCCTGAACTTCCTTTTTCCACCTGAGATTATACACAGTCTTCAGGTCCGACGAGCCAAGCCTACCATCGAGCCTTCGCTAATTCGACGGATTCGCCCATCATGTCGTGGAAGGCAACTGAACGGCTGATGGACACTATCCGCCATTACTCCAACTTCCCTGCAACGGGAGTGAGTTTACGGCAAATGGTCCAATTCGGCGAAAGGCCTTCAGTTGGTTAGTTGCATCTATTTCTCCTCCTCGTTGTAATTGCAATTGCAGGTTTGCTGATTCAACGTCGCCGGTCTAGGAACCCTGTTTCGCGCTTCCCAATTCCTCGCCGAAGAGCTTCCAATTCGCCTTGCGCATCGAGTACAAGAGCTTACAAGTCTTCCCGATGGCCTTAGTGACATGCCATCGGTTAAGAGAGTCCAAGATTGGTACGCGCAATCGTTTGAGGTAATGCCCCCCGGAGCTATCCACGATGGTTACGAGCATGAGTCATCTAACATGTGATAATAGGAGATCATTAATCTCGGACGACCCGAGCTATCAAGAGATGTGCGAGACCGACTATTGAACCCGGGCAAATTCAGCAATGGAAAAGGGTCTTTACTTTCCGAAGCTACTCCGAACCCTAGCATTCGTGAAGGCCAATACGCTTCGGCGCCGCCGACACAGCTCGGCCTGGGAAATGCCAAGAAATACCAAGCTGCAAGGAGGTATTTCGCTATGGTGGATGACAACGGCGACTGGCCTCCGGAGTTGCAGGCGTATAATTCTAGATTCGCACAGACGTTACACAAGATCAAAAGACGACATGACAGTGTTGTTACAACGATGGCCCAAGGTATCTTGGAATACAAGAGAAAGAGGCAAAGAATGCAAATCGACAACAACATACAGTCCTTCTTGGACCGTTTCTACATGTCTCGGATAGGTATCCGTATGCTTATCGGCCAACACATTGCTCTAACAGACCAGAGCCATCATCGGGATCCTACTTACGTCGGTATTATTTGTACGAAGACGAACGTGCGGGATTTAGCGCAAGAGGCTATTGAGAATGCTCGATTTGTGTGCGAAGACCACTACGGACTTTTTGAAGCGCCCAAAATCCAACTTGTCTGCAACCCCGACCTTAACTTTATGTACGTCCCCGGTCATTTATCGCATATGCTCTTTGAAACCTTGAAAAACTCGTTACGAGCTGTTGTCGAGACTCACGGGCAAGACAAGCAAGAGTTTCCGGTGACAAAGGTTATCGTCGCGGAAGGCAGAGAAGACATCACAATTAAGATCAGCGACGAGGGTGGTGGAATACCGCGAAGTGCCATCCCGTTGGTGTGGACGTACATGTATACTACTGTAGATCGGACCCCTAATTTGGATCCCGACTTCGACAAGAGCGATTTCAAGGCACCAATGGCAGGTTTTGGCTACGGACTGCCAATTTCGAGGCTCTATGCACGGTATTTCGGTGGTGATCTCAAGTTGATTAGCATGGAAGGGTACGCTGTTTTTCTACTCCCAATTTTCTCTATTCCAATAGCACTAACCCGAAAACTAGGTATGGGACAGATGTGTATTTACACCTCAACCGACTGTCGAGCTCTTCGGAGCCCCTACAATAGCAATCAGCAGTCATGAGGGAGTGGACATCGTCCCAAGGATTGACGTTGCCATATAAGAGAACGATGCAGAAACGACTCAAATTTTTCGAGGTCTCGGAGCGTAAGCAGGTCGGCGACGCGGAATCTATGATCAGCCAGGAGGGTGGCCGCTTTTCCCACATCGACGATGAGAAGGCAGAGCTATGATTTTGAGCATTTATTTGTATGACTTAAAAAGACAGAACACCCCGATCTTGAATGATGCGCCCGGTTTCGAGCGTGTTGCTCGCCTGGGATGGATACGAAGGGTAAGATGGAAAGGAAAGATCACATGGTTAGGTCAAATCAGGGGAGACACGCACAATAAGGTCGAAAATTCAACAGGTTTTGGGGCGCGGCGCTTTTTTATCTCCTCTTTTTCTCGTTTCATTTTCGGTCTTCCCTTTTTCCCAGTACTCGGCGCAGGACGGGAACTATAATGGATGGGAAGGAAAGGCGACCGGAATGAACAAGACGACTCTACTAGGTTAGGTACCTTACTCTGCATCAAGGCATGGTGTGTATAAAAAGCATTGAACAAGGTCAGTTCAGAAAAGAGAGCAACATTTGTTTTTTCCCGCAATGTATGGTATGAGGTACATAAATAAGTAAACAGCATTGATTGAAGACTTTCTTGTTTTTGTTTTTTTTAATCTGTTATACTAAATCCGCCGTGTCTTGCGATTTAAATATGCCTCACATGCATGTACCTATGCATATATATGCTATAGCATGGCAGATTCCCCTTTTCGTGGTTTTGGGCCTAGTGCTAGATCAGCTTCCCCTCTTACCTGATATATATACAGCCATTATATAGAACGCTAATAATGGATCCCGACCGCTAGCCCACCTCTTTCCTTTCCTAACGTACACTGTCCTATCATATGCCTAGTAGCTGTACGACAATACTTCGTCTGTCTGCTCTATATACTATCGTAACACGGCTTATTCTACCTGTTCGAATTCGGCGTGACAAGGTATATCATCTCATCACGCCTTGTACATCAAATCTATGAACCCGGTTGCCAAGTCTACAACAACGGCCTTGTTCGGCAAGCTACCCGCAACACCGTAAAGAGCGGCAGTGTCACCTGTAGCCTTACCCTTCAGAGCTTTACCTTCTACGGCACGAACGCGTTCCTTCTCGCGCTCGTCTTCAACGACGGCCTCGAGGTCGGCAACTAAGCGCTCCCAGACCTTGGTAATAGGCATGGTCACAGCGACGTGCATAGCAGGCGGGTTCTGTAGGGCATTGAGATGCCAACCTTTAGCGTTCATGCCATCTGCGATATCGTAGATGTTGAGATTGCGAGCGGAGAAAGCAACGACGGAGACAAGAGGGCGACCGAGGATCTCGAGCTCCACGCCGAGGGTGGGGGATGAGGTTACGTGTTCAGCGATCTTCTTGGCGCATCCGACGATCTTGACGCACGAGTCGATGTATCCGGCTTCACCGACTTTCATCATGCTGGTCCAACAACCGGCGATGAGGGCGCCGGGGCGGGAACCTGCGATACCGGGGGAAGCGTAGACGCCGCCGGACCAGTCGGGAGAGACAAAGTATTGGTACGTGCGTAATTCCTGGGTGCGGTAGAGGACCGTGGAGCTACCCTTGGGCGCGAAACCGTACTTATGCGTGTCGCAGGAGATAGAGGTGACACCCTTCAGACGGAAGTCGAAAGGTTCGGTTTCGAAACCGGCCTTGTCAAGGAAAGGGACCAGGAACGAGCCCAAACAGCAGTCCACGTGCAATGGTAAACGGCGCTTCAAAGCTAATTTGGATAGAGCAGGGATATCGTCCATGATACCATGGGGAAAGTTGGGTGCGGAGCCGACAAGGATAATAGTGTTAGAGTTGATGAGGCGGGATACACGATGAACATCCACCTGGTACGACGGGGCAGGACAGGGTACTAAGTGGATCTTGATCTTGAAGTAATCGCCAGCTTTCCGGAAGGCCGTGTGCGCCGTCTCCGGGAGGATCCTATGTCCGTCGAGTCAGTAATTTAGAAGCATATGAAACCATGCAATACGTAAACCTACATCTCGGGTTCCGTTACACCACGCTCCGCATATGCCTTTTGCCGCGCACCGTAGCATGCCATCAAAATACTCTCGGTTCCACCACTGGTGCATACACCAGCAGCTGTAGGTGGGGCATGAAACATGGAGAGAACCATAGCGACAACCTCGGCTTCCATCTTACGCACTCCAGGGAAAACATCCGGATGTATCGGGTTCGAAACCGTGAACTTTCCGTACGCCTCCGTTTGCAATTTTAGCAGATCTTCTTCACCATGGTACACGGCACCCGACACATAGCCGTCTTCCCACCTGGTATGGGCCATATTTGCCAATGTGTCAAGCTCGGCTCGTAGAGCTTCATCCGTCCAGCCTTCCTTTGGCAGTGTAGTATATCGTGTACCGTCGGCAGGTATCATTTTTGCCTGCACTTTTGCTAGCGAATCGGTAATCTGTTTGCGTACCTGGGTCCGAACTCCCGGAGCGCGTAAGAAATAGCCGTATAGAACACGTCGTGTGTCATGGTATAATTCTGCTATTGTGCCGAAGATGCCGCGGCCCTTCAGCTTCCAAAACGTCCGGCGTACTATGCGCAGTACGAAGAAGAAGAAGACGATGTTTCGAAGTCTATAGTTCCAGAGACAGAACAATTAGTTCTCGTATAGTTATACCTACTTGCAATGGGAATCTTGGAAGCTGGTTGACAGGCATCGTGTTGACATTGAACACTTACATATCAAGATTGAAAACTTGCCGAGGGTCAATCGTCCGAGAACGCTTCTTGACGCTATCGAAGCTCTCACGCAAACTGACGGGCATCCTCGAGGAACCCGGCATGGTGTTGACCTATTTACAACCAAAACAGGGCTCAATTGCCTTTGATACTAGGTACAACTCCTTCTAAAATATCGGGACATTTAAAAAAGAAAAAGAAAACTTGTCTAGTTAATAGAAAAGTAGCGTAATTGAGATTGGGTTTTTATCTTAAGCAACCCCAGAAAAAAAAAGGCCAAGATAAGTTTCGTCAGATCCCGTGGAACGTGGGACGTGGAAGAAGGAAGCTACGCCAAAGAGTTATCGGTCCCGCTGAAAATGGGAAGCAGCGAAAAGACCAAGGTACGGTCCAAGTTGTGTTCTATTACAAGGTAGTCATCACATGCGCAAGGCAAGGATGTTCGGCAACAACATTTCGAAAGCACGGGTGGATCCCCCCATGCTTAGCCTAGGCCCGTCTTTCCCAGATCCGGCAATACCCGCCAGGACACCGGGGCCGTCACGAATGCGAGCTTTCTCGAGTTGCTGCTTAGCGGATTTGTTATATGATGACAACTGCTCGTCACCTCACTGGCCATTGGTTACTCGTCAGGATTCCAATCATCCGACCTTTTACCGAGGCTTCGCCTCTAAGGTCAGGGACTTTTAAAACGAAACGGACTTTTAAAACGAAAATTCTTGGTATACTTAAATTTAGTATGTGATCCCCGCCAAAATTTAGGTACTACCGGAAATATGAAATATTCTACTAGTTGCAAATCCATATCAAAAGCACTCAAACAAGCAGGACAGATCGTTTTTTTTTTTTTTCATATAGGAGGCATTCAAATGGAGAAGTAGCCTAGTATATATCGCTTTTACGAAAGGAAAGCGAGCGCTTTAATTTAGATGACTCTTTATTGTATAGCATTTGAGGTGTGTAAGTGAAGCATTTGTGAGTGTTACGATATTTGAATGATATGAGGGTTTTTTACATAATATGGTGTTGGGGGGGTGGAAAACATGCATGTAAATAGACTAATTCGTTTCAATTGAAGTACAAAAGTTTGTATGGAAAACGCTAGTAAAATTAAGTACAGAAATTTCGTTTTAAAAGTCCGTTTCGTTTTAAAAGTCCTTGACCTTAGAGGCGAAGCCTCGGTAAAAGGTCGGATGATTGGAATCCTGACGAGTACGAATTGGGGGACTACCTATGTTATGTAAATTGTATACATAGTATACGCTTTTCAAGCATTGAGATATAGTCTAGCTAGTTAAGCCCTAAAGCAACTGTTTACATCATAATAGTTACCTACCTACTAGGTTAAGGTAGTAGGTACCGTATATTTACCTGGAGTTGGTCCCCCTGTCTTTCCCCATCTTGAACTAGGTATGCGAGTGCTTTAAACTCGTGGTAACTAGCTTTCCGGAACGTCAAACCACACAGTGTAGTCCACTTATCAATCAATTGCCAATTCTCACAAGGCACTGAGGGCAGTTTAAGACTGATACACTAAAAGACCTCTATATATTAATGCTATAGCTAGAAGTTAGCCAGAAGTTAACTATTTTAAAAGACTTTAGAAATGTTTATTTAGGGGTTTCGAGTAATATTATACATAGTACTTACAATGTTAGGTACTACTTACTTACTTATACTTACTTACATTAGCTAACTAAGGTACTACAGGTATTTCCCACAATTGCCCCGGATCACTGGACAGGACCCCAAGGATACATAGGTACCTACCTATTATCTAAGCAAGACACTAGCGCATCAACGTTTCTCCCCTCTTTCTGCCCCGCCGAAACGCAATCGGACTAATAACGTGGTTTCCTGAGCCTTAAGCCTTAAGCCTTATTGCCCTTGTTGCAATAGCACATGAAAGAAGAAGGACGACGTCAGCAGAGTGCAAATCGCGCCTGACATCGCTACGCTTTACTTGTCGCCTCGTCGCTTCGTCGCCGTAAACGAAAAGAAGCACCGGCGTGTGAGCCATTAACTTCTAACTCCTCCCCCTTTTTTTTCTCTTTTCTGAATGATCTATTTCCTTCTCTATGGATCTGTATAGCTCTATTACCATCGTCTTAAATAACTATAACAATTCCAAGCAGATGATATGATGGAGAACCTATCTATACACGATCCTCCGCCTCAGCCAGGTGGCGGAATACCCCCGGCCCTCGGACGCGCTGCGGTTCCTCCTCCCCAACCGCAACAGCTTCCTCCTCAGATGTTCACTACTGCCGCGCAGCTATTAGACCTCACCGATAGTAAGGCAATCGATGCGACGAAACAAGCCCGATCCCTAGATCATCTTTGTTAATCACCAGGTGTAGAAAAGCTTTTAGTGTGTCTACGAGACGGACGGAAACTAACCGGGGTTTTACGAAGCTGGGACCAATTCGGTACGGGCTTCTCTACCCACCGTCTTTGTACATACTTATAATTAACCCCTCTATCCCAGCAAACTTGGTCATGCAGTCCACAGTCGAGCGCATATACGCCACCACATCCGACCCCTTAGACCCTCGGCCCAAAGGCCTCTACGCCGACCAGAACCACGGCATCTTCCTCGTGCGCGGCGAGAACGTTCTTCTCCTCGGCGAGATCGACCTGGACAAAGACGACGACCCGCCCCCGGGCTTCGAGAGGGCCGAGTTCGCCGCGGTAGAGAAGCTGGCGAAAGAGCGCAAGGCGGTAGAAAAGGCCAAGGAAAAGAAGAAGCTGCTGAAGCTGGCTACGCTAGGATTCGAGGGCGAGAATATAGGCGAGGTTATGCTTTAAAAATGGGTGCACCTGGAATATTCACCGCAGTGGTTCGTTAGTCGGGTTTGCGCTAGGGAAGTGGGTTGAAAAAGGGGAAGGGAAAGAAGAGGAAAAAATTGTCACGGGGAAAGTGGCATATACCCAAGATGGATCAAGGGACAGAATATTGTGAAATGTCTCCTTCATCAACCCTAGTACATCGGTCCGGAAGGCTGGAAACCCGTTCTCTTACGACGGTAATCCGGAGTTACACTCCCATCAGGGTGCGTTATTTGTATTTAAAAAGCACGAATGTATTTTTCATACCTGGGCGATTGAGATGCTATCGGGTTGGGTGCTCTAGTTCTAGAGATGCATATATTGGCCTCTTAGAGACCCCTCCGGGAGATATTTAACCAGGGGTAAAGGATTTTGATACTTGACCCCTTTATATATGCTTACTATTTAAACACAGGTTGATCTCCCATAGTTAGGGGAAATAAAACTCATCAGTTCTAATTCGATAATGGCTTAGACCACGTTGAACTTGAACATCATACCGCCTTATTTATTTTGTCCCTAGCATCGTTCCTAACCTTTTCTCGAACTTGGTCGATGCTAAAAAAAAAAAAAAAAAAGGGGGGGGGGGGGGGGGGGGGGTGTGTGGTTTTTTTTTTGGTTGGGGTTTTTTTGTTTTATTTTGTAGTGGATTTTTAGGAAAGGAAAAAACACAACCACCCCCAACCACC